>JAPQRN010002887.1:0-41769 GCA_037367275.1 Coranthus polyacanthus | reverse complement strand
TTCAAGTGGCCTGAGAAGAAACACGACTCCTGCATCTTCTACCGGTTGTGTTTTTGGTCTGTAGAAAATCTTCCCCCGCGACGGGTATTTTTTAAATGTTAAATGTGTGATTGACGGTTATAATTACCAATCACTGTTTAGATCCTGTCAGATGCGACGCTCCTGGCTCGACACAGAAGCTTGGAAAAGTGGCTTCACTTTTCCATAACAGCACGAAACAGCGTCAGATCATTTGTCTTCATATTTAGTCTTTTGATTTGGGAGAGGAGTGCAGAAGGAAGCTGTGTATTTTTCAAATTCTGGTGGGTTTTTTTGCCCCTGATTTCAGTGATCGCAACGTTAATATTGTGATCACTTTAATTTTAACTGCTATTATCGTACTGCTGTGTAGGGTGTGAGATGAGACTGACTACAAACAATATTTCTGCACGATTTCATCTGCAGCATTCTTTCTCCCCCTTGTTCTTGGAAGCTATATGAATATGATGTATGACTAATTGGTGAATATTTTTTTTATTTAGAGATGCCATATATGAAAGCAAAAAGACATCACAGCTTTACTAACATTTTAATGTGATGAAACTGCATCATTCATTGAGGCAAATTTGAACGTGAGAGGCTAGAGGGTACCACATTTCATTGGAGGAATTTGGTCGGTGAAAAGATCTTTTATTTAGTATCTCAAGTTTGTAAACTGTGATATGTTTTTTTTTTTTTTTTTTACTTTTGTATAAAATTGATTACGTACAATGGGTCATCTAGAGTGACAAATTGGTAATTCACTTTGCTTCAAAGCTGATGAAAAATTCAGTTACACCTAGTAACCCATTAAGATGTTGAAGGAAAACAGAAACACCCATGGAGAACGAGCCTTCAGAGGGTGATGCATACAGCTTTCTCTGCATTAACTGCTTTGCTTATATCAGCCCCACCATTTGCCTGGTGACTAATACTGGTGGTTATGTGGCTTGTTGACTCAAGGCTTTGCACATAGCCACACAGCCGTTTCTCAGAGGAAACTGTGGTCATAGTGGGAGTTCTCCATGTTAATCATGGATCACTGGTTGCTTTCACTCCCACTCTAGACAAACCACACCACCAGCACCAGACAGGAGCCACTGTCAGAATCCTGTAGGTGACCTCAGCACCTGCAAGATTACTGTCGTGGGTAAAAAATATTGATTTGTTATTATCTGCATGTTCTTGGTAATAAAGATCGCCGAGGATCACTGAAGTATCGAGTGAAACAGAAGTGCAGGGCTTGAGTAAAATATGATCATAAACACTGAAAGGCGGGAATGGAAATTCGCTCAACGAGTTTCTCATAACTCAGCTGAGAGGATAATAAATTAAAAGAGCAGCCCAAATCCCACAGTAGCTTTCCATCTCATAATACTCTTGATGCATTCGACTTTGATCAGATATGTGTGTTCTTAAGACTAGAAAATATATCCAAACATGCCTGGGAAAGTTTTTCTACTG
Source organism: Coranthus polyacanthus (assembly GCA_037367275.1). Classification (NCBI taxonomy): domain Eukaryota; kingdom Metazoa; phylum Chordata; class Actinopteri; order Kurtiformes; family Apogonidae; genus Coranthus; species Coranthus polyacanthus. The sequence continues at coordinate 40,287 of JAPQRN010002887.1, read as the reverse complement.
TACCACCTGGCAGTCTGCTATGCTACTCAAAGAGGACATGTCCAGAATCATCCTCTTGTCTCTCCTTTTGGATTCCCTTACCAAAACAGAGGAGGCCTGCAGATGGGGAGTAAGACGAGAGTAGTGTAGAGGGGTAAAGTGCACAGAAGTTCCCACATGTTGCATGAGCTGCTCTCTCCTGAATAGGGCTCTATCGTTCTTCTAAAGCAGGCACATAACCATGTGTTTGGGGCTGTGATTCGTTTCCCCGGTGTGGGGTAGAGTGGGAATGAACTTGAACGGGGGTCAGGTCGACTGGCTCACTGCTTGCCGACTGCAGGCATGTTTGTCTTGCGTTCTGGTGCTACAAACTTGACCTTTGCCCTAACCCTGGCCCCTTGGTGAGCATTTTCACTTGTGATATGAATGGGATAGGGCTTTCCGGAACAAGGCTGGACATCCTCTGCCGTAGTTTTGTGTGTGTCGGGGTGGGATGGGGGTGGGGGGTGGAGTGGACGACATTGTGTACCTCTGCTAATGTGGGTTTAACATCAACATGACAAAGTGCAGACTCAGCTGTGGACGATGCGCTGTCCTCAGGTGAACCGTCCACCGACAGGAAAATGCAAAGAAAGTAGAGGTAGGACATATAGCGGTGTATGTAATTTCATATCATGGTCTCATCACAAATGAGACCAATATTTTCAAATTTTACTGGCTATAACATGCTAAGCAGTCCTGCTTCACAAATAACGTTACCTTGCAGATCATAATATTGCACCAATTCATGCAAGATCACGCAAATAATCTAGTCCTTATTTGCTACACAGCCTGTGTAGTTTGAATATATAAAAAATAGGCTAGCTCTGGCTGTCAAAAAGGTATATCCAGTGGACGCATTTCGGTTACATTGACAACCCCTAAAAGAAATTTTAAATTTTGCGTAAAAAAAACAAAACATGGTCAGTCTACAGTATGTTGCTAGACTAGGTAATAATTATGTGAAAGTATAATATACCGTAGATTTTTGAATATGAGGAAGCTGAACACGTGATATTGACTGAGCCAGGCCAGGAAGAAGTGGTGTGTTCGTTTTTACAAATACAGAGCCAAATGAGTCCCATGAGTATCTGGCTTCCTGCTAGGCCGAGGGGAACAAAGGACCATAGAGAACTCAGCACTCAGCGTGGGACTGATATGTCTTTCTCTCTCTCCATCCCAGCTCTCCAAAAGCCCTATCCGAAACACAGTGTGTGTGCCGCAGTGCCAGCGGGCTCCGCGTCTTTAGCCAAATCCTACTCATCAAGCAGGCCTGTGCAAATGCAGCTGTCGGAGGGACAAATACTGTACAGCAGTTGTAGGAAGAGGGGAGCCTATCCTAGAATGCACTCCAGCCTCCAGCTCCGGAGCTGAGGCAGATGGAGACAGCATCAATCAGTCTCATCTCCCAGACATGGGCCATGGTGTTGAAAGCATGAATTAGCAGTATGGCTGTGCATTGGTCCAGTTAATCCATTCAGATGTCAGGATGTAGGGTTCCTCTGGGCCTGAGCAGTGGAATAGACCCAACTTTCATCTCCAATGGCGGCAAACATGCACATCTCTTATGCGCCGCCACACATGACTTTCTTCTCTCATTTTTTTTTTACATGTAAACATCAAAACTTAACTTTGAGTGGGCCTTCTTTATGCACTTCAGCATTTTTTCCCTTGTGTTCTCCGAGCCTCTGGTAAAGGTTTTATTGCTTTTTAAACCAGTGTTACAAGCCTGTTCAAAAAATCCCTCCAGCACCTCTGTTATTGGAAACCCACTGTGGCTTATTGTCAGAGGAGTCTGACATATGACACTGACCAGCATAGGCATAGTCTCAGTCAGCACTTTGTAATGGCTCTTCCTGCTGACCTGTCTTGTGGCATTTTACTAAGTGAATGATCAGAGCAACTACAAAAAAAAACAAAACTGGAGAGTATTGAATGGCTTCTCAGCTCGCCATGTCTCCAGGCATTTTGATTCTGGCCCTTGAACCACAGCAACCACATTGCTTTGCTTCCATCCAGAATCAAGCCTCTCTGGGTTTCTTATAGCCTCACAACCCGAGTTATAAAGCCTGAGGTGAAAACAGACAGGCTGGCACTGCTTTCGGCCCCCTGGAGACAAAAAAAGAACTGTTTATTTCACAGTTTTTGGCCCGTGATTGAGTAGACGGCAGTAGTCATATGTTTTGATCATGTAATGTCTTAAAACCTCAATGAGGTCAAATTTACTGAAAATCTATTTTCATGAAGGCAGCGGGGGAAGTTATACCTATAAAATTAAGTGGAACTTCATCTCTTCATTTGTCTGTGTAGCACTTGGGCCGATCCAAATAACAGTCTTTGCTAAATAAATTTCTCAAGAACCTTTGCTGCTTTCCATTCTACACCAGACCCAGTTGTTACGCTAATATAAGCCTCTTCCCCTGGGGGAGAAAAAAAAAGCTTTCTGAATCAATCCAACTCCACTGTAATTCATTTCACCCAGGCTCTGGCTGCTACTAGCGGGATTCCTGGAAGGCCGTCCAGACAGAGAGAACATGATTTAATCCAGCCTCTGTGGCTGGTGCGATAAGCCCTCTGACACACCCAGATTTTCACAACGGGAAATATTCTGCCAGGACCCACAATTATCCAAGTCATAATGACTAGAGATGTTATCAAAGAAAGACCGGGCCTTAATTGCTCACTGATGTTTGGCCTTATGCGACCATGTATATGAAGAGAACTTGTCCTCGTTTTAAGAGAAAAAGCTTAAAGTGCTGCACATGTTTCTGCGACTAGGTATTTTCTTTTACTCCTGGTTTATAATAAGGGACACATGTTGGACTACTGGCACAAGTGACAACTTTCTGTAATTCAATTTCCAAGTATTGCTCCGTCAAAATTTCAGAATTTTCACCAAGCTCCAGGAGATAACAGTATTCATCCACTTTTCTTGTATCTGACAATAAGATCCACTCTTTTGTCTGTTTAGACATATCGTTGCTGCTTTTGTGTTGATAGCCAGCCATGCCTTTCCTATCGGTTTCTTTAAAAAACTGAAGCACAAAATTAGCTTTCAAAACAAACCGTGAGAACATCCAATACTCCAGAGGTTAAAGCATTTACTACCAGAGATTAAACATTTGCAAAAAGCTGTAATTTAAGGTCAGCCTTTAAAGTGACAGAGGCTGGTGTCAAGCTATTTTTGCTTTTCCAATGAACACAAACTTTACCACCGGGCCATTCCTTGACTTTGTTGCTGAGGAACACACAGCAACAGCATAATGAAAATGTCCTTTGGGTTGGATATGATATTTATTGGTGCATGCAAAGGATCAAACCTCAGGATTTTATTGAAAGAAACACACAGGGGCCTCAGTGGTAAATGATAAATGAATGTGAGTGTGCAGCGTAAAGCCTGAGGAATGACATGTGTGACCACAGTGGGGTTTGACCAGTGGTGGTACAGATGGTTTGGTGCACTGACTGGGTGAGTAAAAAAGCTTTAATACTTTCTCAGCCAGCAGAGAACTTCTTTCACCTCTTAAAATACTAGACTGTTAAGAGAGACCAAATTCTGACTTCAACTTTTGCCCTCTTTCCCTGTGGTCCTGAGAGCTGGGTCAAACAAGTCCGCTTTTTCAAACTAAAAACAAAATGTACTTAAAATATCCAATTAGTAATTAATTTCTTATCGAATATCAGCTATAAAGGCTGACTTTATGCTAAATCAAATTCTGCAAAGAACAAGTCATACTTGGCAACACGAATCCCAGTCAACCTACGATAGCATCTACTGCTAATCTGGAATGTTTTCTCTCTTCCTAGCTTCAGCGTAGTTAATGTCTTGGACGTCACAAAGATTCATAACACTATCGGGCTTTGAATAGCAAAACATGAACAAGAGTCAAGTGTGTATGTCTTTGCTAATGTTCTTGAATATCACCTCCTGGGACTAGTTTCAACAGTCTGCACTCTCCTTCCTTGTCTGCGAGCTTAGTCTGTGAAATGTGGAGCACCATCTGTTATAGAGCCTTTTGCTGAAAAACATCTCTCTCGACCCACTCTTAAATTTAAAATTGAGAGCAGAAAGATACATTATCACTGTCCATTTTAAGGTGTTTTCCAGTTTAATATCATGTCTGCTTGTATTTTGGCTGCGTGGTTTATTTTTATGTTGCAGACCACCTGAATCCAGCTTTGCCACATGTTAGGAAAGACTTTAAAGCTTTGGATTTGGGCCAATATGCTTTTTTGCATCCAAAAACTGTTTGTACCCCTCACTTAGCGCTCTGTGTACCTAACAGCGCTCCATCTTTGACTGCAAAAGTGCGTGTCCCAAATACGCTCATAAATCTTCTCTCTCTCTTTGTTGCCAGCAGTGTTTGCAGCGGTTGAGCAGTACAAAGTTTTCATTGTTTCAGCTGCTGTTTGCACAGTTTTTCAGTTTTCTGCTGTTCCCTCCTGCTAGACTGATGATCTGCATATTCGGGCACAGCCTTTTAAATGAACAATAGTGTTTAACGCTTTCTCTGAATGAGATGAATGTGTGTAAATTTTGATTTACACTCGGTCTTTGATGACGGTCATTTACTTTCCCATTCACCAAGTAGCCTTCAAATTGCCCTAATTATGTGCTGCTCTTATGTAATGAGGGTTTTTGGCCGAGGCTCCCTGTTGGAAAGAGGTAAATGGAACCATTAAACATTCTGTTTAAATAAAAAGAATGACTCGATTTTCCTCAGCAGGATAAAGTAACTCTTGTGTTGATTGGTTGTAAACCAAAGGTTCAAGGTTTGCCATTTACTGGTTGGAAGGTCACGTCCAGTCCAACATATAGAAAACCGTGACAGGGCAAAGTGATAAAGCTGGGAGCTATCGATGTGACCCAGACTGGGAAGCTCATGCCAGACACTTCTGCCTGCTGTCAGGCTGTCTTGTTTAGACAGTTTGTTCAAAGCCAAATGGCTCCATCCAACATCTAGACCAAGCTTTTCATATCAGTCTATTTTCTGCATTAGCTGCCATAAGCCAGCAACCCCAGCCATTAGATGTGGGTTCAGGCTTTGGTATTCTCAAACAAATCAAAATGAAAAATGAGCCTTGCCAAGGTAGACTTGTGCTGAGCTGAGAGAGCCAGTGAAAAATCGTGTAAGATGACAGTTCTGTGCCTCTCTCCAACTTATTTAGCACACTTTGGCCATAAAAAGTAGATTCTCCATCTGAAATACACTGTTAGTGTCTGACAAATATGCTTTATTTTATATGGATATTTACAGTGACAGAAGATAGAGAAAGCACCTTGGAGGCTGAACTATTAGTGAATGGATCAGCTGTGGCCCATACGTTACTGTGTAGTGCTTCACATAAACACCGTTCTGCGCTCGTCGTGCAGAGTGGGTCACTGAGATGGTTTCAGATGTAAACAGTCCCTAAAGATCTGAGTCACTTCATGTATGTGTGTGTGGATGTGCAGGGTGAACAGGATCATGAGATAAATCCAGAATTCCCCCAGCTATCTAACAGGCTCCTGTTTCCCAGCGGGCAACTTGCAGTATAAAAACAACACAGTCACGCTGGAATACGGTTAAGTGGTGTTTTCCAAGCCCCCTGTATCTGAGTTTTCTGGCACTTCAACAAACAAGCCACGTTTCCACATGCTCTGTAACCTCCCACCCCTTACAAAGTACTCTAATCAAAACTTCAATACACCTAGCATTTTGCTTGGCTGTTCAGCTCGTTCGTACTATGAACATCATGGTTTATGTACAGCGTCAGTAAAAGTTCAGAAAAATATGATACATATTTGGGCCATGTTTTGATTAATTTGTAGCCACAACATACTAGAAATAGACGGATTGATCTGGCTGATTAATCTGCATATAGGATAGGACGTTTTACAAACTATCAGTTCAGCAGTTATGTACGGTTTCTAATAGATTGAAAGACAGTTATTTCAGACACGCATAATGCATCAGTGTTAAAATTTTGTGGGGGAGGAGCAGGTTGACTTTGTCCTGCTCCAAACTATCAATATTATATCAGTCTTTAAAAATCCACTATCGGTTGACTTTCGCAGGATATGATTTATTCCCACATTTTGATTAATTTGTGGCCACGAGATAAGTGTATGTAGAAAGAACTAGCACAACAGACCAGTGTTTTCCCTGAAGCGTGAAGTCCACTGCACCTGTTTCAAAGTTGGAAAGATATTCCCAGATCAACAACTCATCATGAGTTGAGTCAACAGTGTTAAAACACAAACTATGCCTCTTTCCAGCTGGACTAAGTTAGCCACTGACCAACAAGCAAATTTTCATCCAAACGCAGCCACCTTGCAGGCTGAACATTAAGTCCATTACAACAAAGAGCGTTTTACAAAACATTGTAGTAAAAGGTTGTAGTATGATCAACAGGTTGCCCGTATAACGGTGGTTGAACTGAATCTGATGGTTCTACACTGTGTAAGAGTGAAGTTATTGAATATTTCTCCCAATAAAAAAATCCTGTTGTAGTATAATCAACAGTAGACCATTGACGTGTGAAGTGATTTTGGTGACATTACACTACATAAAAGTGATTTTGCAGTCGTTCTTTTGTTGCACTTTCTTGATGCACATTGCACATTCACCTCACGGCTGCACACACCAGTATTACAACACACCAGTATGACATGTCAGCTCAGTGGATGACTGATTTGGATGAAATCTAGGTTGTAGCGTGTTGTCTACAGAAGAGGCATCAGTTGTATTTTAACAACGTTTTAGAAATGAGTTATTGATCTGTGAAATTCAAATCTTTGAACATCTTTCCAACGTTGAAGCACGTGCTTAATGCTTTGGGGAACAAGGCTGTCTCTATATATACTTATTTTGTGGTTACAAATTAGTCAAAACATGGGAATGAATTAATATTAATCTTTAATTAAATAATTTTTTTCCCTCCTTGGCCACTCTCCGTATACTCCAGTTCTTGGAACTGGCTTGTATTTTCACAGTGCTTGACTGTGCTCCAATTTGTGCTCAGAAACGGTCTCCTCTCCAGCTCATCTAGGTCAAGGGGCGCGGCAGGATCTGCCATTCATGCTGCCTGTCAAGCCTTTACGAGAATTAATATTCACATGTTGCAATTCAGTGATGAGTTCAAAGATACATGGTAAGTGCCAAGCAATACTTTTGCAACACATTGGCAGCTTTTCAGTGTTGTTTCATGCACAGCGCTGATCTTGGCCACCACTGTGATTGTAATTTCTTCAGATGTGATGGTTTAGGTCTAATTGCTTTCCATACGTATGAAACGAAAGATGATGAGAGTTAGTGAACAGTGCCAGTGGCTTTATGTGTAAGTTGGAGATATAAAGTGATGCTTTGATCAAGTGTTTGGATAGAGATTTATCGATGCATAAGAACTGATTGTTTCTCTTTGAATATAATTATTTAGCACATGTTCTGAACATAAAACATGTCCTAAATGCAGTCATCCCTCTTATGTAATCAAAGAGTCTAACTGATAAAACATGATTTAGCCTCATATTCTGACAACATGTACATAATGTTTTTTAGTATTTAATTAAGAGAGACACTTTTAACACACACAGAACCCCTGTTTATTTTCACGTTAAAAGCTGGATGAGAAGATCCATTTTAATGGCTAATGTTTCAACATATCTTTATGCACATTTTGAAGTTTCACATTAGAGGTTTATGGAAATGGCAAAATTCTGGAAAAAACATCATAATTTTTTGCCTCAACTTCCTTGAGGTTTTGGCAGTTTTTGAAAAGTTTTCCTGGATATACCCATTAAGTGCTAAAATTCAGTTTCATCCAAGGAAGAAAAAAAAACATCACAACCATTTTTGAAGCGAAACACCAGTGAGATGCCACAATATACGAGGACCACTTCTTCTACTCTTTTTATTACAGCATAATGTGCATGGCAATGCATAGTATAGCACACAGATGGGACAAAACCAGATGTTACAGCATGTGACTCTGTAAAACAGAACATCAGAAGTCAGAAAAAAACATTAAGAATAAAGACTCTTTTTATGACAAACTCAATCCGGTATATTTTTTCAGTCACGTTGTAGCATTATTTATGTCTTTGTTTATGTCTGCTCATTCGGCAGGTCTCTTATCAGCACCGTCAGAGATTTAATTAAAACTGTATGGCCATCGTTTGAGACCCAAACATCATCTGCCTGTTCAAACCATGTTCCATTTAATCTTGGCAAAGGTCTCTAAAATTGCTTTCAAGTCACCCAGAACAAGGCGGAGGAATCCTTCCTCCTTGCATTGCTGGGGCCTTGAAGTCCGTAATGATGACATCAAACGTACAGACTGTGCTGGGCCTGCCCTTGCCGTCCCTTGATCTGCAAGCAGAGAGGGCACCGGTGAGCTCATGTTGGGAGGAAGTCACTTAACCACTGAAAGTGAGAGAGGCAGAAAGCTCAACATCTGGCTAAGCCTAGGAAGTGAGGCAGGATGCTTGCAGGCCAGGTGTCATTGCTAGCGATGGAAAAACCCAATCATGACTGGACGGCGTAGCTATACGTTAGCCACCTCCTGTCCCTCGTGACCACTTCAGCACGCTGCTGATTGACAGAAGCACCTCCGGTTTCCCTTTATCACATCCTATCCCTGAGACCCGCCCTTGTGTTTCTGCATCTGGGTCAGCAGCTGTCAGCCATAGGTGCTGCCTGTTGTCTCTCAAAAAGATGACGTGAGGGACCATTATCAAATGTTTGTCTCTCTTTTCCCCTTTTCATTTAATGTCCTGTTCCCCTTGGCAGCAGGAATGTGGTTTGTGCTCTGTGAATAAAGAGACATGCATAGGCTTGTGCTACATCTAGCACAGCTGGGACAGGGTGTGTATATGTGTTTGTGTACGCAAGTGTGTTTTCAAGTATGCATTTTTGTGTAGCATACACATGTGTTTATTTGAACGATTTTTTGTTTTGTGTCTGTGGGTCGGCAGAGCTGATTCAGTGTGTAAATACATAGTGTGTGGCTTAAAACCACATGTAATACATGTTAAGGCACGGTTTATATCCTCATTCAGGGTTTGATTACAGCCTCATTTACCTTACAGGGCCACAGGTGTGCTTTGTAGAACTGTTTCTCTGATCTATCCGGCATGGTTTGTCTTTGTCTTGCTCTGCTGACTGTCTGTCAGGGCAGATCAGTGGGATCCAGATGTTTTTTTGCAGGGCTGATTCTCGGCACTCCCCAAGCTTTCCCAGACTCCAGAGCCCAGGTCTGCTTGTACTGTATGTCTGAGCGGCACGCGCCTCTCCCAGGTCGCTCACATGAGCTCAGCTTCCAGGTTGTGCAGCACAGGCTCAGTAATTGACCCAAATCAAATGCTCACCGGTGAAAAACGTGCCCCTTGTAGCCCTGTCTGAGCGTGTTCTTCGACCCTAGTATTAATACTTCCTCCAGCCTTTTGCAACACTCAGGATGTTGCTCCTTGCTCAGACAGAACAGCAAGTTCATGATCTAGTCAAGCAGATACAATGGATGATGGAAAGGTTTTGTAGTCTTGATGGAAAGTGTCTAATGTGTTTAATCACTATACTTCTCTGACCCACACCCACCCACCACATACAGACGCACACATATAAACTGGGACCTGTGAGGTGAGTCTTAATCCTTTTGGTTTCTTGATACTTTATTTTTCATTAAACATTGATGAATAATCTCTTGCGCAATGTCTTTAATGTCAAACAGAATCTTTCAATAATTAGTGAAGGTCATGGCTCTCTGACTAACAACATGCTAGCTGAGAAACCCTGTGCGCTTAAAAATGATATGGTATTATTAATTGAATTAAAACAAAATTCTTTCCAAGTCATTTTGTCTCATCTACAAAATCAATTAAGCAAAGCTATGACCTAAGATAGCATGTTTGTCTCTGAGGAATGCTATTTTCTGTTGCACCCAATGACCATGTTAAATGGATTTCACGGTGATGCGCATACGTTGATGATGGCTGTACCTTTGTGAGTTTCTATACGTGTGTGGGACATTAGCGTATATCTGAGGTCATATGTTTATGGTCTTGTGATGATGTGACTGACAGGACCCAAGTGAGACGGGGACCCCCTGACTCCTCCCCTCAGCAGACTGGGACCTCCCGCACTGTGAAACGTTATCCATCATCCTCTGGACCTATCACCTCCAACGCTCTACCCAGTGGCAATGGCTACCCAAACGGCCATGACAACGAGCACAGGAACTGGCATGGACACAGGAATGGACATGGCAACGTGCACTCCTTTAACTCTCACAGGCCTCCCAGCAACAGCCAGCTCCATGGACAGTATAACAATGCATTATTACCCGCAGGTACGGTAATCTTTTACATACTGCACAATGATCATCACAAACCTTCGATTTGCTACTCACTTGACATGCATACTTAAGATTTCCACTCTCCCTAGCCACGTCAAAACAAGCACAAGCCATTCTGGCGCAATTCACACCGGCTAGAATACATACATACACATCCTGTGTTGTCATTGCTAAATGGAACATTAGCTGCAAAGATGAAAAAAAAAAAAACTGGCAGCATCCCAGGCTGTATTTCCCTTCTCCCACTGCCCAACCTCCCCACCCCATTTGTGGTCTGCATCGCACCAGACAGACAGACGTTTGATATGGAAGCTGCATGCAGTATGTGAGCATGAGTGAGTGTGTGCGTGCTGCTGGTTCTCAAACAAGCGACAGATTGGACTATAAGCAATGTGCATGTTCTTGTGTGTGGGTGGTGTATGCGCACATGCTTTGATATTTTTGAGATCTGCACTGTCACCTTTTTGAACTCTGGCGCTTCTACCCACAACAAAATGAAATGTCAGCTTTTCATTCTTAATTTTTATACTTTATTCACTACTTCATCTTCGTCTGATCTGCTATCCAATGAACACAGCTGTCTGTGGTTCAAGCTTCTCTTGTTTTTTAGCCCTGTACCAGGGCAACGGCTGTTGAACAGCTTCCCACCATTACACAACGTTCATTTGCTCTCATGCTCTCTTTGTCTCCTTCACATACACACATCCAAAACACCTTCTCCCACAGATAAAGGGCTTGGAGGCAAGCCCAATACCTAATAGTATTCTCTCCCCATTTGCTGGCCTGTGGCACATCGCTCCTTCAGTTGCAAGCGTGCCACTGGCCAGCCGTCAGCACACACCCTCGCACTCTTATAAACCTCCCTTTGCCTAGACGGGGAGTTTGTCACAGTCAGGCTGAAGGAGGAAGGATGCAGCTCGCCTCCAGCCTATCTCTACTGCTGCTCCTTCTCAACCAGGTGTGTGTGTGTTTCCCAGGGGCCAACCTCACCTCAAACCTGGACCGCATTAAGATCGTCTTCACACCTATGCTGTGCCGCAGGGTGTGCAGTGGTGGCCGTTGCTACAATAGTTGTGAGAAGGGAGACATCACCACTGTCTACAGCGAGAACTCGCAGCAGCAGCAGCAGCAGCCAAAGAACCAGGGCTTCCGACTCTGTAAGTGTCAAATCCGGGCCTTCTGATTATCATTAACACAGATTTTTCTTGTCTGCCTGTCCTTTTATCTACTTCTTCTTGTCTCTTCATTTATCTTTTCCACTCTCTCACTGCCTCTTTTACTTACTCGCTGATTCTCACACACTTTCCCGATGTCTCCCTTCTTGTTTCTCGTTCCTTTTTTATGGGGTGAGCTTGACAAAATGGGTTCCCAGTGGCATGCTGTCTGTTCTGAATACCAAGCCCAGACAGGAGGCAGAGTGGTGGAGATTAAAGCTGAGAGCTGCTGTAAAAAAAAAAAAAAAAAAATCTAACTGTCAAAAGGAAAGAGAGACAGGGAAAGCAGGAGAGACGGGGGTAGAGCAGCTTGAAAGCAGGCTCTGTAAAAGGGGGCTAATCTCCCCTCACACACACACGTGGAGCTGGTGGTCCCACGCTCCCAACACTTAGCCCCATCTCTTTGCGGTCTACACCTTGTGGCTGGCCCCGCCGTTAACTATTTAACATGCTCCCTGGGAGAGCAGAGACGAATGAAAGAGGAGAGTGAGAGGCAGAAAGAGAGAAAGAGTAGCAGCATGAACAGGATTTTATAGGGATTACATTAAACCTGCTATTTATCCAGGGGGCTTTGCTCCAAATTCACACAGGAGTATCCATGGGAAGGGAGGGGGCGGTCAATGCCAAGGGGAGGGTCAGACCCCTGCGTGTTTCTCAGTTTCTCATCAGTTTTTAAGGTTTAGCCAAGGCTCAGACTAATTACTACTTGTGGGCTGGAGGTGAAGGGTGTCTATACCACACACATACACTTCACATAAATACAAACAGGCTTACAAACATGAAACCAAGCTTTTGTCTAAGTTCACTAGTCTCCCTGGGGAGGAGTTATGAATATATAAACAGGTTGATGTTGCAGATTTATGTGCCCATTAATGGGGTTTTGGAACGTGGCATAGATATTCCAAACACTTCGTCGTCCCGGCAGAGGCCCTCCACAAGATTACATTCCTGGCACCTCCACTTCTTCCTGAGCAGAGGTTTGTTTTTTTATGCCCCATTTTTATTCTCTAGAAATCTCCCTTCATTATGTAAAAGCATGTGGTAAAGACTGTGTAAAAAAAAAAAAGAGATTGCTTTCCATTTAGGCCTGCATCCTGTTGTTGCTCGGTGTGCGTGCTCGTCGAGGAATGTCAAGTGGACAGCAAACAGTTATCTCATGCTGTTGTTATGTTCCCTACACAGTGCAGTAAAATCTGGCTGGATAATTATAACAAGCTCCCTTGATACGCACCCTCTGTGCAGCATTTTCTTTAAAGCCTGATATTAGATTTAAAAGAAGGCTTTTTTATGGAGTGAGAAGTGTGCGTATGACTGTTTGGTTGTTAGAGGCTGTTTAATAGGCAGACAGATAGGCAGACAGAGAGTGTGCTGTGGTGAGTTGACAGTAGGTTGTTGTCTAAAAATAGTCCTTGTCCCATGCTGTGGTGGGACTGGCCTGACATACGTAGACCTGCATCCCACATTGAGAGGATTTGATAGCTTGCCTGTATGTCTAATCACAGGAGGCCTTGCTTTACGTCTGGACACAAACACCGGACTTCTCTCTGTCTCTTTTTCCACATATTTTTTTACCGCATTGTTTATTCCCACTTTCTCTCTAATTCACTCTCTTTTATGTTTTCAATCTATTCCCTTCCTCTCCTAATCCCTTTCATTCCCTATCTGTCACTCTTCTCATTCTATTCCTCTCTTCCTCCCTCGGTCCTCGGTGCTGTTAATGCCTTGTGACAGGGAACTCATTACCTTCATGCCATCAAGACTGTCCAACGTCTCTGTCTGTTCCTTGTTTGCACCCTGTTAGTGTATTACTGTGCATCTCGGTGAGACAGAAACGATGCAGCTCACAGCATGTTTCTTTCACTAATGTCTTTCATCTCATAGTATATCCCTTAATTCAACTGTCTTGAAAGTCTCATATTTGTGTGATTTGAGTCAAAATGCATTCTTGTGCCCCACAGTGAATCCTTTTTTTTATTCGTCACGGCTGGATAGATATTTTTCATTTGATAGTCTTTGATGTTTTGAGTTAAGAAAGGTCAGTCTGTGGATGGGAGCAGACCCAGGTATGTCGGGTGCTAGGCTGGCACCCATCCCTTATACCAAAAAGATAAGGCCAATGAAAAGCGGTACTGTCAAACACCATCTGGCCAGCGCCGGCATTTGCTCCTCCTTCTGTCTTTCCTTTTCCATGGTCGGATAGAAACTATAAATCAAACTGTAGCCTGAGCATGAGCATGTTTTGAGGTTCGGTTTACGTGCACTTGAAGAGTCAGTTGCACTTCTTTGGAACTGCGTAAGTTCCAAAGATTTTTTTCTGAATTTCTTTTATCCTGCTGCCAGCCAAACAAGTGTTCCACACAGATATCCATGCAGGTATTTCTAGCAAATGATCATATGTTGAATCATTATTGATGAGTAATGATCCTGTGCAAGTTGATTCATCATATGTTGAATCATTATTGATGAGTGATGATCCTGTGCAGTTGATTCATCACTCATCAATCTGCACAGAACTATATAATTACCTTTGCCAAGACAGTTTCTGTCTGTCTGTTTGTTTGCCTCTTTATCTGTCTGTCTATCCCCTTTCTGGCTTTTGTCTTCAATGTGACATGGTACAATCGGCATTCAATCGTAGGTCAAATGTTTCTGCAGTAGTCACAGGTATTAATTGGCTCCCGATCCATTCATCAGTGATGAAGGTATGACACCCGAGTGTAACCGCTGTTTTTCATCCCAGAAGTGATGCTGACGTGCATCATCCACTATGAATTCCATTCAAGCACTGCTTGAAAATGGATCAGTCTGTGTACAGTAAAAGAGGCACAGCTTTCTACTGTTCCCTATTTTCTGGTGCGTTTGAGATGTCAAAGGTGACACTGAAATAAAAAACAGAAAGGCAAACTTGTACTGGAAGTGTGAAAGAACTCAATTTTTAGCAGGTTTACCACGTTTAAAAAACCTGGGTACATGTTCGAATTTTTCTGTCTGTCTGTATGTCAGATGGATTACGCAAAAACTGCATGAATTTTCATGAGTCTTGGCGAAAGGGTCCAAGGATAGACCACCATTAAATTTTAGAGCCTATCCATAAAAAGGGATGGATCTTGATTTTTTTTTTGACTTTTCTAATATTGCGATATAGGGCGTTTGATTGAATTACATAACTGTGGGCCTTTGGTGGAGGTATACGCTCTCAGATGCCCTTGTAGTTAATGATTTAATAAAAACATGTGATTAAAGGAGGTGCCGCTTGAGGTGCACTACCATGGCTCTGCCCTCAGGGTAAAATTGAAACCTTATAAACGTCATGTGGAATGAGGTGTCTGGTAGTGCCAGAGCAGAGAACAGCATGACCACTGCTAACCATGTGCAAACAAAGCCTGTCCACACGAAGCCTCAGCACATGCCCTTCCTATTAGGGCTACTCTAGTTACTTATTTGTGATACGGTTCCCTTTGTATGTGGGTCCATAAGCCTGTGTAACAAACTGTGGAGTACTGCATACACTAATGAATCTCTCAGTGTCCTCTGCACCATTTCCTTTTTATCTCTCACATGTTCGCTCCTGTTCTTCTTCATTTCTGCAGTTTTTTGTCAGATCCCTTGTCATAATGGAGGCCGCTGCATCGGCAGGGATCTCTGCTGGTGTCCATCAAACTCAACGGGAAAGTTTTGCCACCTACCATCTCCGCCTCCCGCCAGACCCACTCCTCACAAGGACGGCAGCCACCCTGGACAAAAACACCCCTCACGTTCAATGTACACTCTGCCACTGTCCAATGAGCAAGGTAACCACCGACTTCGTCTCTTCTACTTTATTATTTGCCAACTGATGATTCACACACGGCCACGCTTAGCTTTTCGCTCTCACACAACACGTGTGCAATTAATTCATTTTAATTAGTAGTAAATCAGTAAATAAGTAATAAATGGGATTTTTTTGTACATCTGTGAATGGGTTTAAAGTCATTTTCAGCCTCACAAAAGCTGTTGCTGTTGTATTTTGCTTTTATTTTGGTTTGAAAGGCTACACACATTGCTACAGCGTGTAATGAAAACCCTAGTCTCATGCCTGGACAATTGCTGTTCAGGGGTATGGTGAATTTCCAATGACATCACTTCACGGTTTTTCTTAAATGGACATAGGTTTTCACACAAGTTACTGTGTAATGTTCTGCCTTCGAGTGCCAGCAGCGGACTCCACTTTAAGCGAAACACGTAATAGATGAGTCAGTGGAAGACCTCATGTTGTCTGTACAATGCTGCTTTTATCAAGGAGTAGTGAATATTGAAAACAGAGCAAAGCAACATCATGAAGTCATCAAACAAATTATCAAAGAGAAAGTTTCGCTCACTTTTCACCTCTCATGGTGTCATTTTTTTTATCTCCTTAATACTCAGCCCCTCACTCTGTCTGACAGTAAGTAGAAGCAGAAGATCTTTCTTAGATTCTTTAAATTCTACCAGAATTCTTTCATCCTTCATTGGACATTAATATTTATAATTAAACGGCATGAGCCAAATGTCTGTGGAGTATTGTCATGTCAAAACAAAGAAATTATCCATCTTTTCCTCTTGCTTTATATATGCACGGAGGCACTTTCATGTCCAGGATCTCGATAAGGTCTACTTCTTCCCCTTGGACTCACCCTACCATTTGTCTTTGACACTATGATTCATGAATGCGGGTCACACTTCTGGGAAAAAGCCCTGGCACTCCCTGAAGATAGATGCTTCTCCTCTGTCAGACGGACAAAAGAGCTCATTCTCCACATTGCAACATCTTCTCGGCTCTTCAGGAAATCTGTTTTTGGTCTTTAAGATGATTTGATTTAAACCAGCGAATCCGAAACTCTTTGTGTTGTTGTTGTTTTGAAGTATGTTAATAGTGTCTTCACTGTTGGGAAATCCCCTTGTTGAAGATCTCATAACTTGGTGATGAATCAAGCTCAGTTCATGTTGAACAAGTTTGTGCAGGATGTTAGCTGATAGCTCTCAAACTGCAGTATGTATATACAGCTTTTATCCCTTGGCTTACGATGCTTCTACTTACATTATTCAAAATTTGAAACTATAAACCATGACTATATTGTATAAACTATACATCTCTCTTCCTCCAGCGTCTCTCCACCCATCCTTGGTGAATGTCCACATTCAGCACCCTCCCGAGGCTGAGGTCCACATCCACCAAGTAGCACGTGTACAGCCTGGGCAGAGACCAGCCACCACAGAGGGGGCTCACTCTGTCCAGCAGCGCTCCCAACCTGGGAATGGACATGAACCCACCGATGAGCACAGCAGCAGCAGAAGACACCAACACTCCAGTGGCAATGACTACGGCCATGTCAGGCCAAACACCCGTCAGAATGGAAATGTGGGAAGATGCTTTCAGGAAACAGTTGATGGACAGGTATTGTGTTAAGTCATTAAAACGCTATCTGTATGTGTCAACACTAGCTGATGTAAGCCACATGGTGTGTCATGATCCATCATAGGTGTTGAAACCAGTGGGAGAAAATGTTGTGTAGCACAGGTACAAATGTACCTCAGGCACCATTATGTTCAAATCTCATCACCTTCTCTCATAGCGGCTGTCTCGAACAGGAAACGCGCCCGTGGTTAAGATTTATATACTGTCAAGGATTTATAAGCTCTGACCACACTGGTCATCTCATGTTCCACCAGGACCCCAGCATAGGCATGTTATGAGTTAGGATGAGTTTGGGAAATGGGTTAAACTTGAAATCGAGCCCATGTGGTCCTTCCCCTCGTGACACAGACTGGGACACTTTCTTGTGGTCTGTATGGTAACATGTACACAGTAGGGCATGTAGAGCAGATTTACTGTCCTTCGTATAGTCCGGATAATGTATCAAAGGGGAAAAGGAGCCAGGAAGGCGAAAGACTTGAATGACAGTCCGTGAGCTTGGCTAATCTGAGGCTTAAGACAACATCTGCTAGCTTGGCTGTGATAAGGCTTGATGTCTGACTCTGAAGCCTTAGGTGTTCATTTGCAACAATAGAGTAATCCACAATGGAGTATGTTTTGCCAGCATTATTGCGTGAACAAGTTTATTTGTGCTGGACTACATCGCTTCTTTTTGGTTTCATAGACAGCTTGAAATTAAACCTTCCAGTCACATTATTTTTTAAGAACCTCAGTAGAACAGCCCCAAAAAACAACATTCAAAAGATTTAGCCTGCAATTTCCCCTCTTTCAATGCCAATGCAAGTTTGGTATTTTGTAGAGGAATATTTTTCTGTTGCCTCTTGAGTTTCATAAATCTCTATTGGCCAACAATCCAATAAGTACGTAAGGTCTGATAGGAATCTCTCTTACCAATTAGCCAAGTACCTTAATAAAGCATGCCAGGAGGTTTGTAGTTATTCCTTAGACTCATTGTTTACGACCTTCTCTAGTTAACCAGTCTCAGATGTGTCTGGTTGTTTTCGCAGATGCGTAGGTACACACGCACACACTGACACACTTATGAAAGCTGTCCTTGCCAACACACACACACACAACACACACACATGCACACACACATGCACACACATCTGCATGAGCATGCATGCAAAAACATCTAACACTCATTCTCAAAACCCTCTGTTTGGATCTAATGCATATGTGTGTGGTTGTAGTGTGGCAAGCCTCTGCCAGGCCTAACCAAACAGGATGATTGCTGTGGAAGTGTGGGAGAGTCCTGGGGTCTAAACAAGTGCCAAAAATGTCCAACCAAACCAGGTAAGCCCTCCTGACTAAAGCCATGAGATCTGAGCAATGTTTTTGTTCCACTCAGTTCCATTACATACTTAAATCTAATTTAACTTTAATCTGGTCTAACTCCTTTGTATTTGTTCCCTTGTGCTATTGGTATATTATATTTGTATACTGATTTCTTGTTTTCATTATTCTATTCACTGTTCGCCTTGGTTCATAACAGCAAAATGCAGCTAAGATCTACGTTCCTTTCCAGGTAGAGTTTCTCGCTCCGAGTACTCGACATTAAGGGTGTTGGCCTGCAATGGGTGTTATATTCCTCAGCAGCAGTTGTTTATGCCTGGTGGATTTGACAGCACATATCACAAGCCTAAATAATTCTGATGTTGACTAACTGCCTTCATTATATTTCTGAACTCCTCGAGGCTGAATCAAGCCATTTTTGCTTTAGAAAGCAAAATTAGAAAGCAAATGAAAACACATTCAACCTGAAGACGAGAGCCTGGCATTAGTGCCACCCACCCTGCAGGCACAAGGAGCCAGAATGGCCTTGAAAGAGAAAGGAAATGAGCAGCCACAACTTAGATGCTTCCCCACCAGAGCTGCGGTAGGTTTGAGAAACAGCAGCAGGGTATTTGTGTACCCACAGGCTAGGTGGGCGGTGACACCCCTCGCTGTGGATGCACACTCTCACTATGAGTGTGCTGTGGATGCGTTCTCTCTATGTCCCGCATTGGTTTAGGACTTGCTATTATTGTCTCATGGGTAAAAGCTATGGGGGCACAAGGGACACTATTCTAGGTTATGTCCTTGTTCTTGTGTTACGGCCATTCCTGCAGACTTTAACCAGACTCTAATCAGACACAGACATCATCCCTCTCTGGCTTCTCCATCTATCATTGATGCCGATCCATTCTTTTTTTTCCCTCACTCTTTATCTCCCTCGGTATGCCAGATTCCTGCTCTTCCTACGTCCCCAGCACGATCTCTTTTGGCTCCCAGATGTTTTCCTCTGCGCTCTCCTTTGAAGTTAGGGGGAGAAACAGAGTGAATGCTCTGTTCGCTAGGTTTTTTTGGGGTTGTTTTGGGGGGCAGCATGCTGTAGGCCCGGGTCACACGCAGGCAGGGAAAAAAGGATATGAAAGGGATGAAAAATTAAGTCAAAATAAAGCCATATACTACAGTACGTCCCAGAAGTCTTGGAGGGAGCTTTAATAAGAGAAATGCTTTGAATTCCTCCAGAGTGTTATTGTTCTCAGTTTAGACACTTGGCTAGATCTGTAAGCTGCATACCTCACTTTCTGGCTCAGATATACTCTATGATTCCTTATGTGTTTGACAGAAGTGATATGCAACCTGTAGAATAACCCCTGAAAGACGGTGCTGTTTATTTAATTTTTTTTTTTTTTTACTTCATTGTCAATGGATCAGTTGTCAGCTTGCAATGTGGAAAAAAGTCATATAGCTTTATAAAAGTCTCTTGTGTCTTTTGTTGAGTATGTGATAATGATGTCATGAAAGCCCAGTTAGTATTTGGGCTTGTAATGCTACCACTGGTCAGTTTATAGCAGGTTACAAAATGCACTGTTGACTGAGAGCAAGCCTTGCTACTTCAGTTTTTCTTTTCATTTTTATTACACTTACAGATGATGCCAGTATGACCACAGTTTAACAACTACAATTTGGTTGCAGACAGGGATTTTTAGCAGTTCTTTCCCTTATTGTTTCACTTCACATATGTCTATATATTATCCTTCAACCGGCCCATTCAGCCTGCAAATTGCTGTCAGTACATTTCTTACACTTACTGAATGATACTGTACCAAATGATAATGCTGCAGTTTGTCTTGTTGTGTCTCTATGGTAAGTGTGTAAATGTACAGTATATGCATTTTAGCACAGCTGACGACATTAAATGGCCCGGGTAATATTTATTATTACACGCTGAGGACCTTATGTGATTGCTGTGTCATTAAGGGAGGAGAAAATGTGTGTGTGCGTGTGTATGTATATGCATGCGTGTGTGTACGTGAAGTAAGGCTGATGTTATGGAAGCACGAATGCCAGCATGTCCCATCTCAGCGGGAGCCGAAACCCCGTCGGAGCCAGTGCCTTTAAAAATCACATGCTGAGGATTCTTGGTGAGTAATGAGATCCAGATCAACCAGAACAGGCAGTAGTCAACTCCCTCCCTCTGCTTCTAATGATGAGATGAAGTGGAAAAAAAAACTGCCCTCTGCTTCCTAAAGATTTTAGTCATGTGTAGAATTATGATTTCAAATAGAAGGTGATATATAGACAGTCAAACCTGTCCTCAAGTCAAAGATAGTCGCCGATGATCGGAGAAGGCTTCAGGGTACATTTCTATCAGCACTGGTGGAATGTCATAAAGTACGTTTACTCAAAAATCTGTGAAAACCATGCTCTCCATCTTGTGTTGATTTTGAATGTTTGTGATAAACTGAAGGACTAAGTGTTCCTTTATCGGGTGAGAAAATTGTCCTATTTCTAATGTTTAATAAACTCCTTTAAAACCTTTTTGGATTAGCTGGAAAATGCGTCGTCACGGAGCTGAAAACAGGGCTGTTTTTCTGAGCTCAGGAAAAACTGACTTTTTACATGTACGTGGTTCTCAATGGACAGCAACGATGAGCTTATAGAATATGATGCATTGCTGCAGATTAAACTTTAATACTTAAAAGTTCAGTGCATAATATTTTGTGGTATCTAGTGGTGAGGATCCAAATTGCAACCAACAGAATACCGTTTGCCTCACCTTAAAGTACCTTTTAAGTAAGGTTTTGAAGGCAGAACCTTTATCTTTAGTGGAGTATTTTCACATAGTGGTATTAATATGTTCAATTAAAGCTTCGGTTTCTTTAGCATCACTGGGCAAAAGTTCATTTCTGCATATTGTAATTCAAGTGGTCTGAGAAGAAACAAGACTTCTGCACCTAACCCAGTGATGAGAATATTGTGGCCAATCATAGGTGTTTTCAGACAGGTAGGGGAGTAAATATGTGATTGACAGCTGTAAATACCCAACGATATGACTCCATCAGACGTGACTCTACTGCTCTACTCCATAGCTCGCCACAGAAGTAACACGGCAGCTCCCATAACCGTAGTATTTTGCTTTCACTTTTCCATAGTGGTGCGAATCGGCGCCGGGGCATCTTTATATTTAGTCTTTTGATTTGGACAGAGAAGGCAGAGAGCTGCGGGGGAAGGTGTGTATTTTTAAATTCTATCATTTTCCCCTTGATTTTGGCTCCTGCAGCTTTAAGTAAAGGCAGGGTAGAGTATTTCTTCTATTAGTAAAGTAATTTGAGGTTCCCCAATGTAAGTGAAGGCTGGTTGCATTGGCCTGAGTCTGACCCATACTGTAGAGTGTTGGCATGACTCTGTATAATTGTGCGGGCAGCCCCTCCCTCTCAGTGCATTTCACAGCTAATGGAATTCCGTAAGCTGTTTGTCTCCTCAACTGTCATTGCTGGGCAACGTCCCTCTCTGTGACTTTCTCCATCTGCGATGCTGGGAGGCTTCCCAGGGAGCCAGAACCGATGTCCCTGGGGCCTTAAAGAAACCACCACACCCACAGGAGCCTTGGCTTCCTCTAACTTTACCTCCCTATGTCAACGGGGTCATCATGATGTCACTGCTCCAGAGTCGTCTTTGCCCCGCCCTCTATTCCACCACACTCGGCTTCAGTATCTGTGGGAGTTGCCTGCCTGTTTCTGCTCCCCCTTCCTCTCGTGCTCTCTCTCTGTAATGAGGACACTATTTTTCATGAGGTTTAGATCAATAAAGTAAGATGAGGAAAATAAGGAGGGGGCCCGCAGAGCTCCGCGACTTCCAAATCTTCCCACATGAACTCTTCCCTCCCAGATCTCCTATCCATTCCCCAGATATTCAGTCTGACATTCATCGAGGGGCCAAAGCCTTCGCTTATTGCTTTTTATTCGCGCTGATCAAACGTGAACACTTGTTAATGACCAACAAAAACCAGAGATGTGATGACTTCTTTGCCTCATAAATAGGCAGCGAGAGAACAGATGCTTTGGAATGGCTCCATAGCTGCTTCTCAAAGTGATTAGAAAGAGACGTCACATTACTTTGACAGCATTTGATTCACTGATGTTGACATAGTGTTATCCTTTTACAACTAGAACGATGGAATCTATTAGCTGGGCAGCAGTGTGGCTAATCATGGCAAAAGAGAACCAGCCAACACGAGAAATAAATCCCAGTTGGAGGCAGATGGATATGAAAGTTTTGCTGCATTTCTTAATTGGATACAAGCTATGTTAAGCATATTTTTATTGGGAATGTACCATGGCATGCCTTCTTTTGGAAACAGCCCAGGTGGTTAATATTCCACAGTGAATTGGAGATTATAAAGGAATGTGGGTCTGTTTTAAATGTGTGTTTGATGCGGGTTACACTGCCTTCAGCATCGTGGAAAAAGGGCGTTAAGCAAAATTGTCAAACTACAAGCAGAGATGTGAAATGAATACTTGAACAGAAATGTATATTTAGTACATTACTGAATAAATATGAATAGAAACAATGTGAAGTATGTTTTGAGTGAAGATTTAATGTTGCAGAAAAATGAAATGATCTCTTCATCAAAGCTTTTTCACATTTACCACAGGTTGATTCTGTTGGGGAAATATGAAGCAAACTGTTAATGATTGAGGAAATACGTTGTAGTTTGTACATTGGTTCTGTGTCTGTATGAGCAAAAGGATGCCGATGTTAGTCTTGTGTATCTTAACACATTAGCCATTGGTTCGCTAGCAGGGGCCCATTATTTACAGGGCTGGTGATATTGACCGTGCCAGAATGGCAAAAGTGGCGTGTGCCAAAGAGACATTCTGTTTTGAAAGCAAATGACTTCCCTTTAAGCTGTTTGCTCCAATCAAGCATTGGCTCAGAGGCCAAAGCAAAGATAGCTTTGCCATCTTAGAGACCTGAAAACCTCCATGGTGATTAAAGAGCTCTGTTTGCCCCTGGTTTTCTCTCTGCGGCACCAGTTTGTCCCGTGGCGGCCTGTCAGAAAGTAAATTGCTGGAAAGGGTCCTGAGGAGGTCTTGGCTTGGGTGTTGGTTGTTTTCCTATAGAGTGGCCCCCAATGGAATAGAAAGTAAGACTGTCTCCTGTTGCCGTCCCGTGGATGGCATCCATCCCTTCTCCCCTTTGTCTCCCACGCGTTTTCTGGTTTTCCAGTCACTTAAGGGTAGAAGCCAAACACTGAGGTTGCCTCCTAGACAGGTCCCAAGGGAAGCTGGTGAAGGGCTCTTAGCCCTGTGATTGATGGACCAGATCCTTCTCATCTTAGAAGAACAGCCCTAAGGCCGGGTGGTCCACGGAATGATTGTACCAAATTAGCAATTAATGATTTCTGTACAGCTGAATAACCCATCTGACTAAAACTCTCCTCTTTCACTCCCCCCCTACTGCCTCCCTCTTCCCTTCACCTCTTACTTTCCATAAGCTCTCCTTTTATTCAGATACCCTTAGTAATCTCAGCAGTTTATGTTGGAACAAATATAAAGGACCTTAAATTATTTATTTCGATTTAATTTAAGACAGCAACTCTAATCAAGAAATTCCAAGAAATTTGAATTTGACTATACTTTACAGGTCAGGGACTTCAGGCAAATATTATTGAACAATTGCCAGTGGAATGCATGACACAATTGAATGGAGACGGACAATAAATTAGTGAGGGGTGACAAAGTCCTTTGTTGAACGGGACTAAATAGATGGGCAACAATCGGAAGTTTCTGTCTGTACCCTCAACGGATACAGACCAGTCTGGGTCTAAACTCTTTGTATCCAAGGGTGACACTAATGATGCGCAGCTTGAGATCACTCTTGCAAGCCACTGCCTGTGTAGTTCTATGTTTTCTACGCAAATGACTGCAGAAACAAGCATGAGAACCGACACATCATTAAATTTTCTCCTTAACTTTTTGTGGGAAAATAAAAAAGGCACATGGTGCTCATGCCAATTTATGTAAATGCTCAGAAGATACTTTTCTGATTTACAGTAGCCTAGTATGTAGACACTTCTCAAATCAAGACTTCCCAAAACTCGACTTCAAAATTCATTAAATCAAACAGACAAGCCTCCCTGTTCCTTATTAAAAATGCACCATACAGAAGACAACTAGTCTTTAGACGGGCTGTTGTCGTGTCTCAATGCTGACTTTCAGCAGCTGATGTAAACATGTGGCACCAGAGGGAACAATAAATATGTACGAAACCTAATTTTGAAAACAAGCAAATTATAGCTTATGTGCTCATAATGCTTTGTGAACATAAAATGTAAATTGTCTTGTGTATGCATTTAAGCTGTCCACATCTTTTGCAACATCTTAATCTTTTTGAAGCAATTGTAAGACAACTCTCTCTGTGTCAACTTGTTACTGAATGTTGTCCTCTCATCCCTGCTAATAAGCTTTATTGAGACTCAAGGACCTTCCCTACTGGGCTTCCCTTGGCATGTGCACCCTGCTGTCACTCAGGCCAGACTTTCCCTGATCCCATCGCTGCAGGTGGGCCTACCCACCGCCCCAACCACAACAGCTCATTACTCTGAAACTTTAAGAGGGGGGAAGAGGAGGGCATGGAGGAAGATGAAGAGGTGGGCAGACAGGAACAAGGGCGTTGCTTTGATACGTTTAGCCCCTTTCTTGTTGCCCCCTTAATACTGACCCAGTTCTGCCCTGTCAAGCCTCAGGTAAATTGACCCTGCCTGGTCCACTGGGTCACAGCAGGATCATAACATAACTCAGCTTGCAGTCCTCATTCTCAGAAAGCCTCTGTGTGGCACACATTCCAGTCACTCCTGGGAAAATGACACAAACGCATGACCAATTGCTGAGTTTTGTTTTGACGGCACTTATTTACTGAGTTGCAGTGTTGGTATTCTGTACATCGTAAAGGTTGATTGTTTTGGACAGTAGGTTTTGGACGTCAAGTCAAGTCAAACAGGGCCTAAGTCTTTCCACTTACAGCGCACACGTGACTAGCTTCTCAAACAAATACGGAAGAACACTAGAGTTTCATTGTTTGAAAGGTGGCCAAAGTGGACAGAAGATTTATAGAAATGTAAAAAAAAAAAAATCTCACCACCCTGCTGTCTTACCCAAATGAATAACTGTTTGTCCACAGTCCACATGCATCCAGATATCCAGTCACGTCAGATGCCTGTCAGTCACTCAGATCAACACTTTCCTGCCTGTTACAGCTCTCGTCACAAACACAGCATCACTTTTCTCCTTTTCCCTTTCTCCCTTTCCCAGAGCACTGTGCCAGGGGGAGAGATGTGTTTCTCTGCTGGCAATGCTATAAGTGCAGTTTTTTGCATGCGTCACCTCTGTTCTCAACCTCTTGTCACCGTGGCAGCAAGTTCAAAGCCAGGCTGCGCTGCACTTTGGTAAAATCTTGTTTTTTCTGGCTATGGTTGTCAGTCGTCATTTGTTTCTGTTTTCTGTGAGTGGGAAATGTTGAATGCCATTTTTCCTCTCTAGATTTACCCTCAATGGGGAGTGATGTAAGTTTAAGAATATTTTCGAGTAGGAATGGACTCCAGCGGTGTATGTTACAGTTCTTCTAAAAAAAATCTTACTTTTTTACTTTCTATTTGGAAAATGTTAAATACATGTTTACTGCATTAGAAAGTCCACTTCAACTAGAAAAAAGTAAAAAGCTTAACACTTTCTTCATTAATTAATTTACATTATTATCCTTGTGCATTTATGACAAAACAACTGCGAAAGTGCAAAACTCTTCACTGGCAGCCTTTTCCTGTTTCGTAGAGTAGATGGATGGACAGACGACAGACAGTCAAAATGGAAATGAGCACATAATCTCCTTGGCGGAGTTGATAATTATTGTCAATAAATTATGATTTTAATTACCAGGAAGGGTAATGGAAAATGTTGCTATCATCGCTTTGAGCTGTCTAACTTGAGAAACAGTGTCCTCATTCCAATAAGTGTGTTTTGTTTTAGAGCTTTTTCTTATCCAGCAGACACTCTCTGCAAAACCACTAGTTTCTCCCTCTTCCAGTCAGCCATACAGACACACATTTCAGACTTTCCCTGTGCCATATGATAGTCACATTGACCCCTCTGTACAATTAATGGAGCATGCTGGGGCTCAGCTGGGTGCTGAATGAGTAATGACATGAAGTTTTCAGGCGTTAGTCAGTGACAGTATGGCCGCACTGGGGCATTAACAGACACACCGTGTTATTTACTGCAGCACCTCTGTGAACCTATAATGCACACACCTTGAAGCACACACCATATGATTTTTACTGCTTTGGCAAAACAAGCAAAAAGAAGTTGTGGCCCAGTCACTTTCCTGTAAGCTGGATATTAATCGTGATTCCTGGTGTGTACAGTTAACGCATTACTCTCTTGTTTAAGTAGATTTACATGGTGGTTGATGATAAAGGTCAGGGCTGTCATGTAGGCTTCCTCAACATATTTATGATATAAGTACTTTCTTCATCTGTCTCTGGGGGTAGAGGACTGTTGTAGGTAATATGATTATAAATGACGTCGAGTGTTATCGTTACATTCTGCTGGATGGCAGTGCTGTCTTATAAATGTGCTTGATGGGGATCCATTTCCATGCACTCACTCTGGAGTCCCACAGGGCCCAGCTGTGGGTCCCCTCATTTTTCCTCTTGCCAAGATGCTCACATCTGTAAGTTATAGTGTCCCCTCCTAAAACTGAACTTGTCTTCTCCCTCTGCAATGAATGCAATGCTTTGTGACAGAGAGCTATTGCGCTTTAAGATCATTTTGCTCCTCTTAAGCTGTGCTTTCTCTTTGTGTTTGCAGCATATGCAGTGATTGCAAATGGACAAGTGGAATGTTCCAAAGGTTATAAAAGGATGAATCTCACACATTGTCAAGGTAAGCTGTCAATGTATGAAAATGTCTATCAAACTTAATCCTTTTTATGTTTTAGGATATAATGTAACAAATCTGTTAGGACATATATAGACACAAATGTTTTATTCGTATATATAACCATTATATGTATAAATGCCACAAATGTGATAATAATCTGTCCACAGCCAACCATAATATTTACATCTGGGGTTAAGCAACCCATGAGGCTACAGTATGTACACCCACCTAGGTGTACTGTGCATAAGTCTTAGGCCACCATTAGGTTTGTTGTTCTAGCATAATAATAGCCATACATATGCATGTGTCAGCCTCTGTGTCAAGATTCAACCGAGAATCTACAGGGAATATATAAACAGCATTAAAAACAAATATTTTCAGAAAAAAATGGTTTCTACAGACCAAACTGTCAGGTATTTAGTGTGACCTCCCTCGGCACTTAACATGTCTTGAACTCTTTTGTTCAGACAATATGAGATTTACTGCACTAATCCTCTTGTGTTTTACACCAGGTTTCATTCAACGCATGTCAAACATTTCTTATTGTTTGGGCTACTTTTTTAAAAGGGAACAGAGGTCACACTAAATACTGACTTTTGCCTGTAGAAGCCGTTTAGTTGTGATTCTTCATGTGTTTTTAATACTGTGCACATAATTCCTTCATTACAACCCTGCAAAAACAGCACAGCTAAAGGTGGCCAGTACTGTATCGTGTACTGTATCTAAATGTCTGTAGCCAAACATGCTGTTTACATCTTGGTGTTGTATACTACTGTATGATATTTCCACCCAAGTGCAAACACTTCTGGCAGAAAGGCTTTCTAACACATAGTTAACATTGTGAAAGCTTTTTTTTTTTTAAACCTGAACCATGATTGTTTCCCAAACCTAAGCAAGTAGTTTTGCTGCCTAAACCTAATCAGATTGCAGCTCAAGTCTCGCACAGGAATCAAACTTTCCTGAGTGAAAGTCCTGTGTCTGATCCATTCACCCAGTACGTCCTTATCCTCAGAGAGTCTTATGTTATGTATTACACTATTTTCACCCGGGTGCAAATAGACACTCCAATTACTATGACTATTCCTTGCTCTATGTACGTCTGACTCCGATAGGAACCAGATCAAGAACACAATTAACCTTGTCCCAGGGTCAAAGTTCAGCAGTCAATAAGTGCCTGTGGTTTTGAGTGGCCATTGTGGCTCTGAGTGTAAACGTGTGGTAAAACGTGTCTTCCTGTAGTGGCAGACCTTTAACACTGAGTTGCATGGTATCTATAAATATGCCAGCAGAAGAAAAGCTGTCTGACTGCCAGCTCATCCATCTACATGTAAAAACACACTCATGCTGTTTGTGAACATGCACTGTTTTTTCTCTATTTCAGCATCTCAGAGGTGGCTAGTTGTCAGCATCACGACGCAGCAGCCGCACACAGTGTCATCACTAGGGAATTTGGGCAATTTATATTTGTTTGTGCGGTTCGTATACAACATTGGAATTATTTGACTCGAACAAATAAAGCTTGGCTCAAAGACGGAGGGGAAAAAAACGATAGCTTAACCTGTGAGCAAGGGAAAACTTAGACTGACGCAAAATACAGCTTTTTCTGACAGTCTGCTTGTTACAGACATGGCAATGACATATATGGTTTATGAGTTCTCTTGGCACCCTGTGACTTGATTAATGGTGTCATAATCCAAGGAGCAATGCTTACTGAAGCCTACTGAGAACAACATAATGGTCCAATGGGCAGCTTTGACTATATCGAGCAGGCCTCATCTGCTGGTTCAACAAGTTCAACAACTTTTCGGATCTCTATAGTACTACTGGCCTATTGGTGTTTTCAGGTAATGATTGAACTGGGAAACATATTTTAATAAAAGAAATATCTGTGGACAAGGACACACTTATTTTTCCAACAGTGTGTCAACTTGCCAGTGAATGTAGAAATTTATCTTTCTATTATTCATGCTTTTCTTTTATGATTGTTTCAAGATGTTTCTCCCTTTCAGTTGCTCATTTCTTGAGATCCCAAAAAAGCGAGGCTGACAGTTACCCACAATATTTACCAGACGGCTTTAAAGTCTCTGTCCTGTTCCGCTGCTGCTCCATTCCCAAAAATTATTTCTAATTTCAGCTAGCAACAACTGCCAAGGAGGCAAAAGACCTGCTTTCTCTGGGATTTTGTCATTATTATCAAGAGGGTGTCCAACTTGCCAAAGTATGGGTCGTAGTCTGAGCTGCTTGCAACAGAGCAGAGCTTGTCTCATATTCTGTAACAGGCATGATGAACTATTGTGCCTTTGTATGCTGACCCTTGCCGTCAGTGACGTCCACACCACAATATGATAAGACACCCCATCAGACTTTAACACTGACTGAAACTTCAGAGAACGTTCCTTATCTTCAGAAGCCACTTCTCAGAAACTAGGTCCAGCTGATGTGGCCACTTGTAGCTGTGCTTGTTAGATGAAAGGCCACATGGCTGCATGTGCAGTCTCTGTTGTGGGTGTTAAACTGGTGCTGGGAGCAGGTCAGATTACTCATATACCACATCAAAGACGAAATAATGGAAGTCTTACATAACTCTTTTGAATCGTGTTAATAAAAGCTACAAACAAACCTAAAATGCTGACATTTGACACTTATCATATGAAAACTGCTCAACAGGGTGAGAACTTGGGACTCAGTAGGCGAGGCTATTCAAAACATATTTCTACCAGTAAAGGCTGCTTTGGCAGTAGTTTAAGAATGTGCATTCACTATTCACAATTTCTAAATTGATGCATTTTTGGCTCAGTGAGTAATGTCTGGTTTGAGATTTCCAAAGTAGTTATATGTTACT
Source organism: Coranthus polyacanthus (assembly GCA_037367275.1). NCBI lineage: Eukaryota > Metazoa > Chordata > Actinopteri > Kurtiformes > Apogonidae > Coranthus > Coranthus polyacanthus. Next base: position 10,221 of record JAPQRN010002887.1, on the reverse strand, counting down.
CTCTTTGGCCCTAACAGCCAATACATAATAAAGAGAGTAATGCTGCCAATTTCCTTTACAGTGTCCATAAATAATTCTGCAGGTGTTTATGTGAATTTTGTTTTTCCAGAAGTTCAGAGCGGGCAAAGTCAGGTAAGGTTGCAGAAAACCAGCTGTGACACACAGGCTAGGATTTAAAAACATTTTGATAGTGTTGCAGTTATCAGTATTAATTATTAGGCAATAAAATCACTTTTGTTTGATTAAAGATGATGATGAACGCCTGTGAGTTGCATCCGGGCTCTTTCCACAGTATGTCAATTAGAGTCACCAAGCATAAATTTAAAATAGATGTTGAGATTAGTACTGGTCATGACAGGTTGTCATGGAAGTCAGTTTTAATCCCAGTCAACCCACCAGCAGACTGTAACAATAGCACTAATCTGGGACTCAACCGGACCGTGGATTAAAGACCCCATGTGACGAAGGCTGAGCCCAATGCTGACCTGAACTCTGACCATATAGCATGCAGCTTTAACTAAACTAAAGTCCTCCCCCTGCATAGCAAAATATTGTTCTCCTTAGAGCTCTTAGTGTGAATATCAGCACGGACATGTGTGATCTGCTTCTTCGTCTTCAGTATGCCATGCCTAGTTTGGCTTACATAGAAATATGCTTGTTTACATCGTCAAAGCCTGGAAGCTTTGTCATTGTAAGGCAAAATGTTTGAACAATTTTTTCCCCTTTATTACTTCCATTAAATGTTAATATTTGTATATAAAAGAGTAATATAAGTTGCAAAGAGAAACTGGGGGACAAAGATTAAAAAGAAGAAACAACTGCTCAGCAAACAACAGACGGCACGCTGAGGAATTCCCTGGATTTACTTCAGTCCACAGAATTTATCAGCCTCAATCCCTTATAAGCTCACTTTTTCCAGCATGAAGGAAAACAAGAAAACAAGAGCAGATTAATTAGAATTGGGAAAATCTGTGGTGGCAGGCTGTCGGGTTCCAGTCGTCAAAGCAATTGGAAAAGACCTAATGATGTACTCTTTGTTTAACACGGTAGAACAACAAACTTTGCCTGGTCCCAGTGTGATCGCATGACTAAGCGCCTGAAATATGTCCCCCTATGCTCCTGGCTGGCACATTAACTGGCTAGCTTGCCTCCATTTGGCTTAGTGACTTAGGGGCTGTTGGAGCAATAAGAAACTCCACTGGCCATCATATCACTCCAGCACACGGTTTAGGCCAGTCAGAGGGAAAAACCTCTTTACAGTTTTCACTCACTGACGCAAAATGTACACGCTGTGACCTTAGTGGGCTCTGTAAAGCAAAGATTGTGAGGAAACAAACATAATTATCTAAAACATTCTGCCATTTCATCAGTGTTTTTCTTACTGTGTTGCTTTCACTGTGCTGCCAAAGCTTTGATTTTTGCAGTGTATTTAGAGTGCATTCTAGAGAATATTGTGTTTCCTTCATGTTTCCCTCATCACTGGAGTTGTGTAACTGTAAAGTTTTCATATTTCATCGCCTCCGAGCAGCTGCTAGTTTTGACTACATGATCTATTGATATATTCTGTCACCTTCCAAGGTGTAAATGATTTCTAAGGTCTTACATCATTTCTGCTGGTGTGCAAGACTGAAAGCCCTGTACACTCAATGTGAAATGCAGGACACTAAACTGATATCGATACTTACAAGTTTAGTTCAAGGGTTCAATGGGAGTTCAGATTTTTTTTTTTTTTGTCAGGGGGGAAAATATGACTTCATAATATTTCCATAATCTGAATGCACTACAGGCTGCATGACTGACATGCTGCATATTTTACAGACATCAATGAGTGCCTGTTGCCTGGAATCTGTAAGAACGCTGAATGTCTCAATACCAAAGGGAGCTACAGGTGCACATGTAAACCAGGTTTCATGTTAGACCCGGCCAGGAGCCACTGCGTCTGTAAGTATGCATTACACATAAACGAAGACTGTGGCCATTTTGTTGTTTAATGTACGGCTTATACAATGGACGTATCGACACTCTCCGCAGCTGACAAGGCGGTGTCAGACCACAGGGCCTTGTGCTACAGATCGGTGTCGGCAGGCACATGCTCTCTGCCGCTTGCTCAACACATCACCAAGCAGATCTGCTGCTGCAGTCGAGTGGGCAAAGCCTGGGGCTCTGGGTGTGATCGCTGTCCTTTACCGGGATCAGGTATGGTAAACCTACCCTGTACAGCTAAAAAAAACGTATTTTTTCCATCATCTGAAAACTGCAGACTGTTCATTTCATTTTTTTCCGTACTTGCTGAATAACTATTTGCCGCTTTAATCCTTTTGCAGATATAAAATATCACATGCAATCTCACACAAGGATTAGCAAAGATAGTGAAAGCACAGGCAAGGAATACTTACCACTCAGTCACTATTCAGCTGCCTGTAAGGCGTGTAAAGCAGTTCAAAATAACCTAATTTGTTTGGAGTGGAGAAAGACCAAAAACATAACAGTTTTCATATTTTGGAGGCTACATAATAGTGGGAGTCAGTCCTGTGTTATCACTCCAACCCTCAGAGAGAAACCCCACTAATAGACCGGGAAAGCTTCGCAGCAGAAATAAATAGCTTGGCCAAGTGAAACATGGGAAGTAGTTGTCATCTTTTTTTTTTTTTTTCATACCGATCTAATCTTCAAAGTCTGTGCGAGAAACAGGCTGGTTTTATGGAGTGTCTGTACTGGCCAGTGATTCATAGGGATTGTCATAGATCAGATATCACAGACACAGACCTCCATGGTGCTGCTCAGCAAGGACTGACACAGCGCACAGACACACAGCCTCTGATTACTCGGACGCTGGCTTTTGTATGGCCTGACAAGCTGTTAGAGTCATGTTCTGAACAAAGCTGCCAGGACCATTACTTGTGACTTGGTAACAGGAGCCTGTTGACTTTCATTCCATATTTACTCCGGTTCCTCTGATGTGGCTCCTGATCATATATAGCCCCATTTCCCTCCACTCTAAATTCATCATTCAGTAGCCTATCATATCCACGTTTCCTGCATTTACACAAGCATTTACAGCGACCACATATCTGTCATTATTCATATCTCTATTCCAGACCCTTTTGGCGTAGAGTTGCTGGTTTCAGGTCAGGTAGGGGACACAGTGCTTCTCACTTGTAATGGATTCACCATTGCTGAGGTTTGTTGGGCTCAGACACAAAGAGGTGCAGTCTCCCTCCTTTTATCTAGCAAGCCAATCCTCCATTAACCTCTCACTCACACTCTTCTACACCAAAAAGTTCAAAGGTCAGTCAGTATTACATGATCCTCTACTTCCCCTACTGGCATGGCAGTGTCTATTTGTTTAAGTGTGCAGATATTCCCCAATCTTTCCAAAAATCCCCTTGCTGGTAGCCCTTTGTGGCAGCTGTCACTGGGCTGCCAGCAATGTAATTCTGCAGGAACAGATGAAACCCAACCTCCGAACTCACAACAGAACATAGTAAAGCACAGCATGCTCAACATAACAGTATTACACGGATGGCTTATGGTATTGCTGTGAGCATCAGACAGAAATATGAGCCACAATTACACTCTGGCAGCATTTCATGTTAACTTTAAAGACCGAGAGCTGAATAAAACTGCTATTTTTTTTTTACGTCTCATGGTTTGCTGCTGTATGTTTCTTACTCTGCAGACCACTTTAAGGAGATCTGCCCAGTTGGTCACGGATACACCTACTCTCGCTCAGATGTGCAGATTTCTCTCAGACAGCTGGAGAATGATGACCTGCAGAGCACAGGGGTGTCTTGGGAGGAGCAGAGCCCCACTTATCCTCAACTTCCATCCTCCCAGCCCTCACTTGTGCTGCCCAGTGAGCCTCATTATCCCAGCCGCCCTCATATTCCACAGGAACCCCAGTACCCAGTGTACCCAGAGACACCACAAGTACCACAGTACCCTATCACTCCAGAGCAGCCGCTCCACCCCTCGACAGACACTGAGACACCAGAGGGTGAGAAAATGTTTGGTTCACTTGGTTTATTCACTTTATATTAAGGTCCTTGTAATAAGCATTAGATAATAAGTAGTAAGGTCCTTATAAAATGCTTATTAACATTATTATATATTATATGTAAATAAGACTAAATAAGTGTTAATAATAGCATCATAAACCTTTTTCATGCTTTAGATCTGGCAGTTGAAAAAGCATAGTTAATAAGTGCATAATAAAGCATGTATAAATCTTAATAAAGCAACAAATAAACTTGGTAAAGATTTAAAAATGACATAATGAGTTAGTTAAACAACAAATACACAAAACGTATGAGGCTTCTATTAATGTTCTTAAGTTTCTTGAATTCTTATAACTGTCTTGTAATCTAACAATAAATGTGTTTATTATGCTATCATTACTACTTCTATAGACTTATTAACCGTAATTATGTTAATAAGCATCCTATAAAGACTTATAACGGCCTTATTACCTATTAGCGCTCATTAACACTTAATATGTATTGATACAAAGCGTTACCGAGGGAGTGTAAATGTTTATTCTGAAATATAAAGAGATAAATTGTTGTTGCTGCTTAATGTTCTGTACATTTCAAAGCCTTGGCGTTATCCAAAAATGGTATTCACTTAATCACTTGAATATTTTTTATCACAAGCCATGGAATAAACAATGCAGTGCAGGAGAATGATTACACAATAGGATTTTTCTACAGGATTTAAATGGATTAGGATATTTAGAGACTCTAAACATCAACAGGATGTTTTGATCTCCATAAATAAATGCAAGATCTAACATTTAACATATTTTGAAGGAGTGTTCCTGTCCCCCATCTATCAAAGTGAAACCCCCTCTGTGCACACAAGTAATCCACACTGGCCATACATCAAAATCCTCCAGATTTTCAGTAAATTTATCTTCTTGATTTAATGCTTATGAGATACATTATTGGCATAACTGCAACATTTTGATTTATATGAGGAGACCATTCTGTAAATATTTAGGGATTTTTGTCTTCATTATCAGAGATATCTGTTTCCTTGTTTCTCTTTGCATTTTTTGTTGGCCTGAAGTCTGCACTACTTCTCAGATACAGCCTCGCTGTCTGGATCAGAGGATAAATGTGCTGTAAGCTTTGTTTTATTAGAAATAAAGACCTCCAAAGCTATGAGTCAAATGCTTGAAGAGAGCGCAGGTTGTTGTATATGCTGAATGTAGTCAGTAATTGCACTTGTTAATGCGAACAGAATGCCAGTGTTTGCTACTGATAAACTTTCCTCTACTCTGTGTTTTGTGGCAGATGTGGAAATTCAGAGCCCGGTAAGTTCCCCCTCCCTGTCATCCTCCTGGCACATGCTTTTGAAATGTTTATCTTACAACGATATGCTCTAGCTATCTCAGCTGGAGGGTTTGTTATGATTACATAACTTATTCAGACCACATTTTGCTAGATACATGCATGTAATTAGCACTGAATATAGTGACACACCGTAAGGACACAAATATAGTGATGACAATGTAATCCAAATCTTTGTAAAAAGTAATATTTGCTTGTTTTCTAGCCAGCTGTTGTGACCGATTCACCTTTAAAATATCCAGGTATTTGTCTTTATTTATTTGTATAAACACAACACTTGCTCATGGTTAGCATTCTCTAAATTGCTTCATCATTGCTGATGTCTAAGGCTTGTTTGATTCAGCAAGACACAACAGTTTGCCATAGTTTCAGTCAGGTTCAGACATGAGATGTGATGTCTATAAATTGCTCCTGGCCTGCAGTGGCAGTCTCAGTCTGGATCTGCTGTGCCCTCATGCCAGTGAAAACATTGACAAAGTCTGAAAGTTGTCTACATTGTATGAGTCCAGTCAATTTATTTTGGTCATTCAACAGTTTTAGCCTGAGGGAAAGTATAGATCATTTTTATATAGCTGTCCACTGAGTGACAGCCAAGTCTGTTGTGGTTAGGAAAACAAGCTGCGTATGGTTTAGTTTGTAGAGAATAAGAACTTACTGTGCCATGACAGTTTTAGTGGTTCTTTATGTTTTCATTTCACTCTTGTCCCTCTATCACTCTTCTTCTCCAGACTCAACCTTCTTCAACTACAGGCCGGATTCAAAGGACATAACTCTCACAGACTCAGCCACAGGTAACACATAAATTACAGTACCTTATGTCAGACACTGAAGCTCTTTAAAATCAGTGGATTTGAATCTATAATCGCCAGGACCCAATTGACAGGTGGTCTGTATGGCCACCATGAACAAGAGAAACATGGAGCTCAACTTTTAATTTTTTAAGCTCTCTGTCAATGTCTGGCAGACAGCAGCATATTTCATAAGACATTTTTGCAGGCTTACCCATAGTTTAGCTGGGGAGAGCTTGTGTTGTGCTTGTATTTGACCTCCTTTCTCAAAGCCAAGTTGGCTTGAAGATGCTGAGCTGCACAGAGGGTGAGAGGGCGAGAAACCAAGAAAGAGTGTGCCTTTTGGAAGGCGATGCTATCCAGTGAACGGAGGCCAGATTTATGAAGGGTGGAAGAAGAGCAGAAGATAGGGTGAAAGTGGTGTGTTTGGGTAGCAGACCAAGTGTGAGAAAGAGCAATAGAGACACTGAGGAAGTGAGGAGAATTTACAATAATCCTATAGAGAATGACTTATGTTTTTTCCTCAGCTAGACACAGGGGCCCAGTTTAATGTCTCTGTTTTACCACAGTCCATTTGGACAGAAAAAGACAAGAACAACACCAGTGTCAGGCTCTACTGTGCATGACCTGTTTCTTGCTGACCCCTTTGTAAGCGCTCCATACCACCTGTTAGAACATTACAGTGCTGTAAAACCTGCCCTCTCATCCAAGACCCCACCTATAAAACAGCGAGACGGATCTCATGGAGAACAACATGTGCTAATGGAATGCACTTTTCCTTTTTTACTGATATTGCGTAACTCTTGGTCAGATTTTTTTTTTTAATTTGCTTTCTAAGTATTGACAGTGCACATCTCTGGTGTCTTGTGGCCTTTTGTAGGTATTGACAAGTGTGCCACCACACCAACAATATGTGGCCATGGGAAATGTATTCCTGTGCAGACAGGCTACACCTGCAACTGTGATCCAGGATTCAAGCTCAGCGCACTGCAGACCAACTGCATTGGTAAGCAACAGTGGGAGAAAGAGGAAAATCGAATAAGACAGGGGTAATGGTGGGACACTCAAAGAGGAGGGGCACACAAACACAGACATGCCGACACCAGAGACCTAAGCGGTTCTGTCTATCATCATCTCATTGCAAGCAAGTCTTCCACACCAAACATTACAAGGCACAGAAGCCTTGAGAAATGAAGCGAGCCAAAATGAAAGGGATCCGTTTGTTTATGTTGACCTGTTCTGTGATGCCTGACAACCGTGTACAGGCCATCCAAAGAGCTGCCATGGCGCTGTGATCCCTTACCTCACGGTGAAGGTCTTGGCCGCAGCCTCTGCTCCACTCAGTTGGGCTCAGGCCCATCACAGAGGAATGCCTGTAGAGTACAGGAGTTCCAAAGTCAAGTCTTGAAAAGGGTACAGTCTCGGCTGCAGAAATGGAACTGCAGCGTAATGTCACTTTAGCTCTCCTACACTCACTTGATGCTTCTTGTCATCTTAATCCCTTTGATTCTTCCTCTCATGCAGTCATTTGCCTCCCGTGTCACTCTTTGCAGATATGAATGAATGTGACGAGGACCCGTGTGAAGGGAAGGGCCGCTGTGTGAACAACTTCGGCTCCTACACCTGCCAGTGTTACAGTGGCTACAGCCAGGTGATCACCCAGAACAGGAAGTTCTGTCAAGGTGAGACACAACACACATCACAGAAGCAGGTATAAGGTTTCCAGTGGATGAAAGCCTCTACAGGCAACTGTTAGTTTGTAACTGTCTGTTAGACAACCACAAGTTCTTGTCTGTCAGCACTGTTCATTTTAAAAGTATCCCACCCTAATTAATGCTGTGGAACACAATAGTCACTTTCTTTTCCATTCTCCCTGGTTCTCATTCAAACTGGCAGACATTAATGAGTGCAGCATGCCCAATAAGTGCCAGAATGGCAAATGCGTCAACACAGAGGGATCTTACACCTGTGAATGCAACAGTGGCTACGCCAAGTCTTGGAGAGGCCTATGCGAAGGTGACATGCATACACTCACAAGCACGTATGGTGAAGTAAAAGTAGCAGAATGTCCAGATCTATTTGTTTGCTGCCTTAAGTTAATGTTTAGCCCCATAACAAAAAACATGTATTTTCCTCTACTCAAAGCCAGGAAGAAAACTATGCTTAGTTTGTGACAGAAGGATTGTGAATGTTTGTATACTCGATGTGACTTTGCAATCTTGTGCATATTGTTTTAATAGTAACTGATTTAAATGGTTGTTTGTATGTCCCACCTTCTCCCTGAGCAGATGTCGATGAGTGCAGGGACCCCAGCTTATGTCCCGGTGTATGCGTCAACACTCAGGGATCGTTCCAGTGCCAGGACTGTGGCCAAGGGTTCAGGCCTGTCAACGAAAGATGTGTGGGTAAGGTAACCCCACACCGCACCATAACAGCAGCTCCACTGATGCCCAAGCTCCTACGGGTGTTTCCGACCACTGAATGGAAATAATCTGGGTTTCCCTTCTTGCACTGTAACAGCTTCCTGAATTAGGTAACATTTACGTAGACAAAGTTGCTTGTCCTGGTTGGCATCACCAAAAATAACCAAGGCGACATGGCAAAGACGCACACTGCTAATGACGTGCTGACAGCCTGTGATGCAGTACAGTTCGCCAAATAGCACAAACCGAATTAGACGGCACCTTTTTTGGGAGAGTGTCTGTGGATGTGCATAGAATTAATATGAAATAAATTGTTTTATGCTTCAAAAGACTTTATTAGATGTTTTATGTGTTGTGTGGACCACTACTGGGCCGACGCAACAGCCCAAAACCACAGTGATGATGGCTATATTGCATGGACTGAGCTCAGCCCTCCGCCCTCTCTGTCCATTCAGTGTTTCCATGTATGATATATCAACTTCCCCACCCAGCAGCCTCTGCATATCCCCCAATATTGTTTAAACACATTCACCATGTTATTGCTGATCTTTCGATATCACTGGCCCCCGTAAAAAGATTGTTTATAATACTTCAATTTGGGAGAGTCCAAATATTTTCCCTTGGCCACAGCCTTGAACAAACAGCATATTATTGTTGGAGAGCTCTGGCCACTGTACTGTTGGGCCCAGCGGATGCTAGTAAGGCTTTATTACCACCACTGGGCTAGGTGAGAGGACCCAGCAGTCACAGGAGATGTATGCGAAGGGTCAGTTCCCCACAGCATAGCGGTCTCAACATTCAAACAGACTCTCACTCACCCATAGTGTTGTCTGTGGTCCACTGTCAAATTCTTACTTTGGATTATTACATTTGAACGCATAAATGGCGGCCAAACTAACTTTTAGCGTGTGTTTTTTTAAGCTAACCCACTCGCAGCCCCTAACCTGAAAGTTACATAACAGCCTGACTGGTGTTACTTACCACATCCCCTCTCTCTGACCTTGCACCCCCTCTAATTTGTTTGGAAACCTAAGCCTCCTGGTGTGAGTATTCTACAAATGTGAAAAGCTGAAAGACCAAATGAATGATGGAAAATACGGTAATCAACTTTGGGAGCTGCTGGTTTTAATAATCAATTGCTAAGTGACTCTGACGGCCTGTAAATAGTAACTGAGAGGAAGCCACTTGAGGAGGGATAGCATTGGAAGTAAATGTTTTCACTCCGAACATCCACACAGCAGTTCTGAAAGACCTACAGTATATGTCTGGCGCTGTGGGAGTCACATTAAACAGTGGGTTCCAGTATTTGCTTCAGTCAATTGACGGTAGCACAGTAGTTAGGACCCAATTGGCCAAATCGTGGATAAGCCTAATTGCTGGTGCGATAGAGAAAACAGCTCCATTCCCTTGTCAGGGCTTATCGCAGGGGCCTTAGAGATGCTGGATGATTGCAGAAACAAAGCATCGGGCCACACTGACAGACGTCTGGCAATGCCCTCAGCTAGACAAACAAAACCTAGTCTGTGTCCCCCTCGCAGCTCTGTTTCAGCTGTCTCTATCGCTTCTCAGTAACGTCCTCTTTCCACCTCCTTTGCAGAGACAAACTATTCCTTCCTCTCCCTGTTTTCCTTCCCTTCCTCTCTTAAATTCTCCTTGTCT
>JAPQRN010002871.1:18971-33094 GCA_037367275.1 Coranthus polyacanthus | reverse complement strand
AATAAATAAAGTTGTAAAGCACCCATATTATCTATCACATGATACCAACAGAAACATGGAGATGAGCTGCTCATTTGAAATAAAAGAGCCGCAAGTGTGTAATACTTTGGGTGTGGATCTACTTGGCAGGTGAGGGGTTAATCTGAACAAACTTGGACAAATATTTCTATTTGACCACTAGATATGACACACATGTGTATGGCTAATTTTGGAGACCATGCATTTCCGTCTCTTCGTATTTCTGGAGCTATCTTATAAAAATCCACTCATAAGATACTTCACTCAAAGCTAAAAATGCCAAACCAGCTTGTAGCCCTATAATGGAAGAGTCAGGAAATCACCAAATTTAGTTCAAATTTAGTTAAAGATTCATCCTCTCAGTACCACGCATGTCTCTACAAAAATATCACATGCATATACTGTAGGTAAATATAAATACTGCAGCACTGGAAGCAGAACGCGACGCTAATAGAGAAAAAAAACAACATCTACCACGACCCCGTGCATATCAAGCAACCCAACAAAGAACACAAACGCTGAAGTTTAGAAACCCTGACTTTCCTTTTAACTGCCATCCAGCACTCACTGACAGTGTTAATGAAGAGAGAGCAGCATTCACTTTTTGTCTTTGTTTCCTCCCACAAGGGCCACACACACACACACACACACACACAGATGCCAACCGACAATACTACTGATCCAGACAGTAATTAGCAGTGTTCATGGCTCCCTGAAATGCTGCTGGCCCACCTGCTGTGGCTTGCAGTCTGCTACCAGCAGAGCAGACGCACAAACACACACACTGACTCACATGAAAATGGGCTGTACTGTCCCATTCTGACACCAAACTAAAATCCTTATTATAGCCTGTGATCAAACTGAGGCAATAATAACCCATCAATGCTTGGGCTTATTGCTGCAGGGGCAAATCTTATGTTAATCCTAGATAATGTATGGTAATGAGACATTATGTCAAGTCATATGTATGGGCTGCATTTAACACACACATAGACGGCTATAATGACCATAATAACCAAATATGCTTAGATTTGATAATAGAGTAATCATCAATCATTACAGTTGCCCTTTTGCGTGTGTGCGTAGGTGTGAGTGTGAGTACATGCAGTGGGGGGTTGTCTCCGGCTGTCATGTAAATCACAGCAGAAGTCAGACCCTGTCAATCACTGCCGTCTGCTGTGGAAATGACACACAACCAGACTTCAATATAACACGCTGAGTGGCATTTAACACAAGTGTGTGTGTGTGTGTGCGCGTGTGATTGCACGTGCATCCTTGTGCGAGTATTATTGCGTGTTATCATCTTTTCATTTCCGCTTCTTGCCTGCTTTGAAAGTCATAGAGATGCCTGGTCGTGGCCCTAAGTCATTACTGATTTACGCGTGTGTGTGTGTGCATGCCTGTCTGTCTGTGAGTGTGTGTGTGTGTCCGCGTACTGTCATTCTCTCATTCTAAACAAGGCCTATCTCTTCCTCCCATCGCTCTCATCTCTATTTCCTGTTTTTCTCCATACATCAGCTATTTACACAGTTGAAAACCCAGCGCTGCAGATATGGTTGGAATTGTATTATTCTCTTCATATTCTAGGCATGTTATTTCTTCCTCTATCCTATACTCCATCTGCTGCCAGTTGACTTCACTTCAAGACCTGCAATATTTGAAATATATGTGTAAACAATTTATACATTTCCCCCCATATCATTATCATTATTATTATTATTATTATTATTTGCCAAGAAGGTTAGGTGATCACACCGTGTCTGTCAGCAGGATTGTGCAAAATCTACTGCACTGATTATCATTAAACTTGGTGGAAAGGTTGGACGAGAGCCAAATGATGAACCCCTTAAAGTGTAACTTTACCCCCATTGAGTCTACCTCCTCCCACTGCATGATTTTGGGGATGATTTTTGAGGCTGAGAGCAGGACGTGGAGGGGCTGCATGACCAGTGTGGATGTGTGTGACAGGAGCCTTTCAGGGACATCCACAGGACAGAGAATCACAAGACACCTGTTCTGAATCTTTATTGGATTTTCTACTGCTTTGCTGCCTAAAAAAGATCAATATCAGTTTAAGTGTTTGCTATATTTAGAATATTTTCAGCGTTTTACCTTGTATACAGTTCTTTCCAAGAGAACCAAATCCCGGAAGAGCTCTTCAAATCATCCAAACCAGTCCAACAATAACAGAAATTCCGCCAGCCCGCTAGTGTTTCTGCATGACTTTGGTGTTTCAGCAGGTTAGTTCAAATCCAAATTGATCCAGTTGAGTTGTTTTTTTTCCCCAAATGAATCCAGTGGTGCAGAACAGAGCTTCAGTTGCCCGTCGGAAAATGAAGGAGGTTTGGCAGACTCCCACCGAAGGGCAGGTGGGCCACACGCCTCGGATTAGAGGGTGTTAATATCCATTTTTTTTCACATAAATTTCATTACTTCCTCAAATGGTTGACTCCGGGTCAGTATCAGAGTGGGAAGCGCTCAAGATGAGAATGAGATGAGATTTTTATAAAGTTGCCAGTTTTTCTGCGTATCACCAGTAATAATGTGTTCCATCACAGTTAAGTCATATAATTCGGGTTACAGCTCAAAAACATGTTTTAGTGTTTAGTATCACTTTACATTTGGGTGTAGATCAATAAAAATGAGAAGAAGATTTTTGCTTTGTCTTGAATATTAGAGAACTAACTTAGATCTTAGAATGAAAACCGTCCGACCACCAACCGGCACCGTCTAACAAACTAGAACTAAGTCATCTGCACTAACCACTGATGTCAACTGAGAAAAAAAGTAATAAAATGTAGGTCATAATTTGTGGTTGAAGAATATTGTGGAAGGAGAAGAAGAGTAGATTGTTGGTCTTGGCGAAGGTCTACACTCTCTGACTGCCCTTCGTTTTTTTATTCTAATTACAAGCCAGTGTGATTCATCTAATGGCATGGATGTGTATAAATATATAAATATGTAAAAAGAGTTCATCTGACAACTTGTGCCGGGAGCATCATATTTCAAGTAAATTAGCACAATGTGCATGCCATCAATTCCGCCATGACTTCTTCCTCCAGTCTGTTCTCCTCAGGTTGGTGCATCTAAAGCAGCTTTGGAGCAACAACGGAGATAATGAATTATATGTTAATACACTGCTCGAGTGTGTGTAGGTGGTGATGGTGTCAGGAAGTGTGGGGGTACATGGGAACCAGTGATGGAAACCAGGAGGATGCTATTAAAAGGTGTACATATCATAGACTCCAGGGTGCCTAGTAGAAGACTTGACCCTTGGAGGACGCGCTGAGATGGGGCAGACAAGGGGGAAATAGGAACTGGGACGCGTGTAGTGTTAAAGTGGATTTGAAAAGCGATTTGGTGATCAAGAGTAGGACGACTCAAAGCGCAGGCCAATCAGATGGATGTGGGCGAAAGGAGAAAGAAGGTGGATTTGTATGAGGTATGAGGTAGAGGCTACCATCCAAATAGCACCCCCCCCCCACCCCCACATGTAGAGGGATTACTGTATATTCACAATTCAGACACTGAAATCCAGTTTCTCTATTTCTCACAAAGATGCAGGTGACATACAAGTCACCTCCACTCACAGTGTAATATTTATATCTAATAGTCCTTTAGAATAGACAGTAATACCTTCTCCCCAATGTCAGAGTAGTATTTTTTGCCGCAAGTGTGTCACATTTCTCTCTCCTACTGCTTGTGTTTGCTCATGAAGTTTAATTTCTATTTGTGTAGTCCCTGACATGTAGATTAGAAATGCACTGGAAGAACACTTTGCTCGGAAATGTGCTAACTGCGTCTTTGATCATCTCTGCAGGAGTTTTGGAAGATTGTGTGTTTAAATGTGTAACAGCAGGTGCTTTACACCATTTCTAGAAGTGTTCACGGATTCATGGTTGCTTTCCATCATGAGCTTGCAGTTTCATACAAAATGGAATAGTGTAAGATTGTGGTATTTTTAAAAGGGTAACTGCGTTTTAAGCATTCATGGCATATTAAGTGCAATGCAGGTCAAGCGGTGAACACTTTGACAGGTGCAGCGAAGGCTGGGTTCAGACCACATGATATTTTGTCTGTTACCATGGTTACTGTGTCAGATTAGCTGATTGTATACATTCTTGACATGTTATGGCAACAACAATGTTAACAAAGGAAATAAACTTTGGTTCACGATAAAGTAATGTGTATTAAGCACTGTGCGCTGCATTAATAAATGGATGATTAAGTAATGGTGACAAAGAGCATTCATTAATGACCAATTATGGTTAAGCAACACATATACGGCACAACATTTACAATAATATATAGGTTAGGCTGTAAGTTAAGGAGCATCTACATGAAAATAAAGAAAAAAGCAAATCTATTAAATAATGCATAAATGGATACCTTAATTAACATGAACACCATTAATAAATGATGCCTAGATACATTAGTTAACCTAGTTAATGGTTACGTAATTAACATTAGTTGCTGAATTGCCTAATGTTAATTCATGGACTCGTATTGCAATAAAAACACTGTCTGTCGTGTTGACAGTTGTGCATGACAGAGCCCTCTCCTATTGGTCAACGTCATGGAAGTGACAGAACCCTTTGTGAAGGATCAAAATGATTCTGATGTGCTAGTCGTTCTGTTGGGTTTGTTAACTTTGTTAAGTATCCTAGATGCAGCATTGGTTGTTGTTGGTGGTTACCGATGCCCACTGTTGTTCTTGACCTGATCCAACAACTTATGTCTGATATTGTATAATCAAAGATACTTATACTAAAGACGCAAGATTCCAATCTTGCCCATTTTACTGTTGATGAAAACGGAATGGCTAACCTGTGGCTAATTAGCTCAGGCTTTGAACACGTGTATCAGTGTGAGCCAATCGTATCAGGTCCCTGACGTCACCAAACCATCTCTGAATGTTTACAGCAGTTCATTTCATCTTGTGGTTCAGCAGAGTGGATTTCTCAGCTATGATGGGGGAGATTCGACTCTTATATCCTATTGTCGCAAATTCAAGTCAAACATCTTCCAGTCTGAATGCAGCCGAGGTGGCGTATGTATCCCACCAATGCCGGTTGATGCATATTCTACACATATAAAGGAACGTATTGGAAGTGGAAGCACTTTTCTGCAGTATTAGGCTGTATTTGAAATACTGTGATGATGGAACAGCAATGACTGTACAGAAACATATGTTGTTATTCAGTTTCAAAGCCCTGTTTCAGCGAAAGCAACATCAATAAAATAATCTACATACCTGAGACTGGAAAATTTGTTTAGTTATTATGACCAATTACGCCTAATGTCACTAATTTGCATCATACATTTAAATTCATATCTATTCTATGTGTTATATTCAAATGAACAATCGTTATAGTTTAGCATCTGTTTGACAGCAAAAACACAAATAATTATTTTTTATATATTATTGTAAATAAATTTAAGCAGCAAGGGATTAGTGACATGTTTGGTGAGTTTGGTTATTTTTACCTTTGGTTTTGACGATACAAAGAAGTAAAGACATGCAAAAAGTCATGTGTGTTTGGTTCATGGTTCGTCTTCATGACAGACTGTAGAGCTGCTGTAAATGGACCTCATCTGTCACAACACCTCAAACTGTCACTTGTCTCACAAAACCATCATTTAGGTAATGTTAGATCTTATCAGGTAGCATTGTAATTTGCTATTATATGGATAAGATGTTAAAGATCATCACAGAGGTCGTCTGATTGTTATGGAACCAACAGTTTAAACAAAATAGTTGTTCATTCAGTGAATTGAGCCACTTCTCCCATAGGACTCCATTCAAACAGAGGAGCCTCTGGTCTCCCTTCGAAGACGCCAAAGGCTGTGACATGATTACACATAAAGATTGGAATCTTGCATCTTTAGTTTAAAATCTTTGGTAGAGCCAAAACAGGCATAAGGCAGGGTTACATGTCAACAATGGCTGACCAGCAGAGGAATCTATGAAATGCATGTTTTTAAAATATAACGCTTCCTATTGTAGATGTCGCTCATCATCATGTCCAAAAAAGCCGATCCAAGTGTTAAATGCAGAGCTGACGTGTAAGATAGTCTTATTTTCTAGTAGATCTTCAACTGATTCAAGTTAGATCCTGCCAGGTTTGTTATTGCTTGCAGATACAGGGCATTTGCACAACTACCAGACAGCTTCCCCTTCTGTTCATGTGCTAACATGAGAAATAAGGGCATCACGGTCTGAAGAATCCTCTCTGGTGCTTAAGGCTGAAGTATAGATGGAACAGGAATCCTCTTGATCTCCTGCTTGGTGTGGAATAAGTTGCAAAAATGTAAACGTAAGGGAATTGCTTCCTCTCGCTAAGTACAAACCGATGCTTATAGCCACAGAAGGTAAACATTTTGGAAATTACCAATGCACAAATACGTGTGTGTGAATTTTACAGTGTATACTGCTGCTTTGGGTCTGTTTCTGCTCACTTCTCTACTTTTATTCAGTTGAAAGCATACAACACATCTTTGTGTCTCCTTCAAAGTCGATATCTCCCCTCTCAGCCTTTGCCTCCTACATTCCCTTTATTATTAAGAAGCTTCTGTAGCGGTCTTACTTTAATCCACCACACTACCTTTCTGTGATCATGAAGGGTTCTTTACTATGACCTGACTCTATTTGTGCTCATGTGAGTGTGAGCCTGTAATTCTGGTTCTCAGAGGTCTCTATGGAGGTCTTCGCTCACCGACACAGGCAGAGGAGCAGAGGGAGTCAAAGAAACTAAATCTATGAGCCTCCTACCAGCGACCCTTGGGAATTAACATGGGGTCACATCCGAGGGAATGAGTCCTCCAGCCCTGGGGTAGATCTAAAGGTACATGCACAATGGTCTCAGCGCACGTTTGATCTTGATCTGATGTTTTATTCAGTGTAGTTCAGGTCACACTAACTCACACTTTAATTACACATTCACTTATGTCACCTTCATGGTAGCGGATGGTAGAGGATCATGGTAAACAGAGGGTTCTTGGAAGCTTTGAGCGCAATTCTGATCTAATTCACCCGTGTCTCATTTTAGGAATAGATTATATTTGAGTCATTTTTAAACTGATATAATTTAGGTTGTGTTTCAGCCACATGTTAAAACAGAAACTAGAAGGTGTTCCCTTTCAAATGAAGTTTAACACGTGCATATTGGCTTTACACTTCTTCTGTTACAAGCCTAACCCTAGCTTTGGGTTGGGGGTTCCACGAAAAGAATGGATGTTAAAAGGTTAAATTTGAATGCGGATCATTTAAAGCACAGTGACTTTGACTCGCGTGGCTGTGAAATGGCTTTGCGCGATGCTGATTGGAAGCACAAAAGAGGAACGCAGAGCAGTGCAACAGCACCAAGATATTTTTGTCGACACGAGATGTTATAGAGGTAAACAACACTGGGAGGTTTGTTTACTCTGACTGGCTCGCAAAATTTTCACGACGAAAAACATAGTGGCGCTGATTTTTAGTCAGCCCAATCATTTGCTTTACTAACGGATTTTAGGTAGGTTTGCTGCACTTAATTTGGAAACTTCAAGAGCCATTCACCCCTTCTGTTCAATGCCAGCAGCCTACTCAGAACAGCAGGAAAACAATCAAGGATAGATGGATGAACAGATACTGCTTAGTTGTTGGCAGACTTTTGACTTGAATAAAAGTTAAGTGTAAAACTGTCTCTCACACACACACACACACACTTCTCCATTTCCTGTGTTTTCTCTAACACAGATGACAGAAAGCTATATGGGAAGATAGTGATGTGTGATGAGAGAGAGATAGAGAAGACGATGAGGGGAGGGAGAAATGAATAATGGAAGAGAGCCCCAGTGTTCCTGCTGAATGATTACAGCTCATGGTTTGCTCACAAGGGGTTTTCTCTGCACCTCCCAAGATCTATCCCTCCATCTATTTGTGCATCCATTCTAACAGCCAATCATGTACAATGGTGGCACGACTTTCTTGCATCTCCTGCTTAGTCTAATGCTTCATTTAGTCATTTATTGCAGTTAATGCCTCCAATCAGTCACGCTGTTCACCCATCACACTCATCCTGATAGATACAGTATGAACCTCAGACTGTATATAAGAAGTGAACTGAGCAACGTGACGTCTCCAGTTGGTTTTTAACTGCCGTTTTTGAAGCAGGAGTTCGTGACGTAAAAATTACACCGCAATTACGTGCCCGTTTCAGCAAACACAGGGGTCCGTGTGAATCGACATCTCTGTGATTTGCAATATATTTTTGTTTCCTCCGCGCATTTACTCTGAGAACATTTTTATATCTGTCAACAGGCTCAACACTCACCTGTATAGTAGCCTATTAATAGTGAGCCTTAGCGTTAGACCCGGGGGATGTCAGTAAATTTGAGTCAAAAAAAGACTTGGGGGTTTCATTTCTAAATCATCAGAGGCCACCAGGTTATACTAGACCTGTGCGAATAGGACTTTTAAGTATTTTTAAAGAGACTTTCAATGTAAGTCTATGTGAGCCAGCATCTAGTGGTCATCAGTGGTATTACACTATAAGATGCTCCCACATTGAATTCTCTTTGAGCCACAGTCCTTACCCATTGGTATAGACTTATACTTAAAGCATTATGCAAACAATATTGCAAAATGCTTTGGATACCAGCCTGTTGTTTTAATATACAAATACTTATTTGTATTAATTTCAAATGGTGTTCTCAAATGCTCTTATCGGCAAACACAGAATAAGCTACTTTAAAATACAATTTTTTAAGGGTTTTGAAATACAGTTAAAAATTCAGGGTGTATCCTGTGAGGCACATCTTTGTTTGTGAACCTTTCAGCTTAATACGCAATGTTCTCTGTACCTTTGGGGTAAGATGTGTAATGACACTTTAAACACCACTGCGGGGATAAAAAGCCTGAGAGTCTGCAGTGGACTTGCCTGTTATTCCCCAAAGCATTTAAACACAAAATATAATCTCACTTTCATTGTACTCTCAGGCAATGGTCCAAGGTGAAAATTGTGGTACGGTGTCTTTGGAGAAAAGAGGCCTTGATCAATACGTGTGCAGTGCTTTTGGTTGTTAATTTTTATGTGACTGGCCAGCGTTAAGAGAGCAATGTCAGAGACATGATGAGTTTTTGATAATGTCAGTTTTGTGCCTCGCTGATACAGCAGTACCCAATCTCCACATCAAATTGCACCCCAGAGGGTTACAGAAAAACACTGAGAAACAGGAGTGCAGGGAAGAAAGACACGAAGAAAGCAAGTAGGAGAAGGAATTTGCCGAAACACAGCAAATCAACTGCATTTGATTGGTTTTAGGGTTTTGGTTGTGACAGGATTTTAAACAAAACCTAGCAACAGTGGTACTGAAAGCAGTGATGATTCAAAGGCAGAAGTTTTCAACGAGGAATTTGATGTATTATGCATAGATAAAGTGAGATCTGGATGTTTTCTGGTTTTCATACACTCTGTTTGACACTATACCAACAAATGGACTGGTAAATGTTGATGCAGGAGAGATGAAAGAATCCGGGACACAATGAAAACACAGACACAGAAGGGGAAAAAAATCTGAAAAAAAAAGTAACTGTAGAGAGATCAATGAGCTTCTTTACGTAAGGCTTTAGAAAGTTAAGATGCCTCAAGCCCATGGCCATATGTTTGGAAGACAGTCAATTTATAGAGCATGTGTGATCATTCGTCGACAAGTTTTTGTAATGATCAATCAACAAAACACATAGACAGTACGCAATGACCGAATGATGACCGAATGACCGAAATGAATTAATTTAGGAACGCTGGGCTACTGAATTGTTTGTTGTGCACTTTTTTAATCAACAATTTCTCCCTGTTTATGTCCACTGGCCTCTTGCTCATCTTCAATGGATACATAATTACCTGTCTTATGGATTAAGAGTCTTATGGAGTTTGGTGGTCCTCTTTGGCAGGCTTGGAGATTATGACTTGAGAATCTTGAGTCAAAGAGTAGGATCATATAAAGCACATAAAGATGGACACAATGAGATCTCCTCAAAAGTGAAGTTCAAACATCTCACTTTCACCCTGGCGGCTGGCTGCAGTCTAGCTCATAAATGCTGACCGCTCCATGTTATTCAGCGGGACTTCAGCCAAATTAAAAACTCAAAGAGCACATCCAAAGCGGGCCGACATGGCGTCCCTGTGTCTCTACAGGGCAAATTGTGCAACGCGATTTGGCTCCAAACGTGGCAGCTCCCATGACCGCCAGAGTTTGGTTTCATCACTACACAGCGGAGGGAAGATATATTCAGAAATGCGATTGTGTGCAATTATTCAGAAACACAGATGGTCTGGTGACTGAACATCTTTAGAACAGGTCACCCTCCACTCGCCCTCCTCAGTTTCTTCCTCTAAAATGATGCTACCCATTGAGGCCAACAAACGTCATCTAGGAAAGCATGACATGTAAACCACTAGGTTTCATTTTACATTCATACCATGTTTCAATATTAAAAGTACGAGTGCATTCTTCATGCTTGTACATTTCTCTAATTCCAGGCTCTTCTGGATGACTGTGTTGGGCACAAATCAGACCCTTTGCACCTCAAACAGGCAATACAGAGCAATCTGCTTTCTAGTGCATCAAAGACAGTGCTCATGTCACCAGAGTGTTGTGATTGGCACTTGAGTAAAATGTAGCTTTTTAGATCAGCAGTATGTTAAGTTGTACTTATGTATGCTCTGGGCTGACAGTAGCTGTGTTCCCATAAAATGTCAAGGGAATTTGAAGCAAACTTTTGAAAAGTCACGAAAAGAGAAAAACAAAGAAAATGCAAATGACGTGCAGTTTGGAAGGGACTAAACTAGACTGTGTGATGTTGTCAGAACCTGGCAGTATAATCTACATTACATAAACAGAGCAGAGGAAGTAACGTTACCGTTCCATTAATGGCTGTGACGTTTTTTTTTCATGGATGGTTTCCTCATCGGTCCAACACCACCTGTTGCTACCACCAACCATGTTCTGCCGCTTCATGAGAACATTCAAGAACACGCCACAAAAAGCTGATCAGTCGCGTGGGCCAACATTTATGGAAACACACCTGTTGTCTGGTACGGTACGGGAGCCAATCCTAAGTGTGAAGGATGTTATCTGAGATAGTCACAGAACTCAACATGAGACCACAGCAGATATAGGTCAGGGCAGGATATTGCGTGAGTTTCAGGTACATAAGAAAATGAAGCATGCAGATGGACATACCGTGAGGCAGAGTCAGTCATACTATATTGTGAAGGCGGATGTGCTTTGATTTACATATTCATCACCTTAAGTGCACAGCTTGCAGGAAGCTTCTTATCATAAAGTGTAGTTCTGCACATTGCTTAATATGTTTCGCTGTACGCACCTATGCTACATTCTGTTCCTCGAGTTATCCGCAGGGATAAATGGCCACAAACTGCAAAATAAACACGGCATGATGAATATTTAAGCCATGTCCACCTTCACTGAAGTCCATTTGTAAGATCCTCGCCTGCCTGAAATCCTGTAATACATCAAGGCTCCGACACAAGAGAAGAAATGAGGTATCTCTTTAGACTGCACTCATAAACATTTCACACTAATGCAAGTACGAGCTTAACTGTATATTTGCAAAGCAGTAAAATATGACTTTTAAGACTCGTGGCATCATACTTTTTTTAAGGAATGGTCTCCTCTGCAGAACTGGGCTATCTTCATGACCAGGCGCTGATGTGCACTGCTGACTGTTCTTTTTGCACAATGTCGTTTTAATGCAATAACCAGTTTTAATTTAAGACTAGGTCCCACTAGAGAGTGAGAGAGAGAGAGAGAGAGAGAGAGAGAGAACAGAAATCAAATCCTGAATTCTGTTTATGCAACAAATCTATTGCTTCAATCACAAACAGTCAAAATTAGACTAAACTGTCACATTATTGTCCATTAACGTTCCCTGACTAAGAGCTATAATGTGGACACATAACTTCATGCTGTAAAAACCAGGCCCGTAAAACACAGAACATAAGCTTAATACAGATATTTCATACTCCATTTGTCAAAGAACTGAGGAGAAACAAAAAAACTTCAACAGTTTATGTTTGAGTTGTATGACTCCTGTCTAGTCTCCGGCTTTGCATTTTTGTACCTTTGACATCCCAAAGCAAAAACTGAACATGATTTATCTTTCATGTCAATTAAGCTGTGTTTGTAGGCCGCAGGTTTATGTTGTTTTTTTTCCTCACTGAACTTGGCGCGGGACAATTGTCTGCTTACTACTAACTCATTAACTCTATTAAGAGTCCATTCTCAATCCCAAGTTGTCACATGCTGCAGCTTGGTCATGACCCCTATAGCATCGATTTTCAAGGCACAGAGTACCCGACAGAAGTCAACGTAAGTCCTAGGACATTGGGCCAGATGGTGTTTTTAAGTAGCAAAAACCTTAGCAGGAGGTTGTTGGGGTGATTATGGCGGAACACCAAAGTTTGTGGACTCACAGGAGACCAGGGTTTGTGTCCTTTGTCTTTTTTTACTTTAACTGTTCCCCCAGCCCTTTTTTCCTAGCCCTAACCAAGTGCTTTATGCCTAAACCATAACCATGATATTAACGAGGCATCTGTCGGACTACCCCATGTGGCAAAAAATAACACCTACCCTATACTTCGAAATGTGACGCCCTGGCCAAGCGTCCGTATATGACGAGTTGGGGGTGAGAATGTGTAATTGTTAAAGACTGTGATAGAAAGTCAACAGCTTGTGCTGCTTTCTCCAAGTGGTCTCCCAGTGTTTCTCCCAGTGTTTTAATGCATCACTAACGCTACAGATTTATAGGTTTAGATTTGTAAACAAAATGCTACATAAAGGGAGTGTGGTCGAGCCCTCTGACTATCTCTTATCCTAAATGCCTCTCCTCCCACCAGCAGTCGGTGATGTGATGGAAGTTAGGCCACAGTGAAGAGGGCCTCATAGATGTTTGACCTCTTGTTTCTTTTTCTCCTTCCTTCTCCCACTTCCCCCTCACTATCTTTCCTCTCAGCTCCCTTACTCCCCGGTGGGCCTGCCGAGCTGTCACATAGTACTGGAGCGTGTCCTTAACTCTGTTTTGTCATCCTGTCATCCTGTCTTCTCTCCTACCATCCACCCATCCATCCATCCATCCATCTGTCCGTTCTCCACCAGCTCCCAAGTCTCTGCGTCCCCTGTGGGAATTCCGAATGACCAAAGCGTAGACCCTTATCTCTATGCAATGCGTGTGTGTGTGTTTGTCTGTATTTGTGTGTGCGTGTTATGAGACAGTAACAAATGCCAGGTTGGGATTTACAGGTGAGCAGTCATGGAGCAGTTGCAGATGTTGTCAGGACTGCGCTGCCCCACAGTCTGTGTCTCTTCTTCTCACTGTTCTTGCTTCTTAGCTCACTATGTACTTTAGGAACTCTTACTAATGTTAACATGAATGGTCAGAGATGATCCTGCGCTCAAACACTTTGGCCAGCTTTTTCACACTCTTTGTGTATGTATGTGTACAGTATATGCATGTGTGTGTGTGTGTGTGTGTGTGTGTGTGTGTGTGTGTGTGTGTGTGATGAATGGGCCAGTGCCAGGCGGCGTTCCCTCGGTGGCCTTGGATCAATCTGCTTATCTGTTAGCTGCCAGCACTGCCAGTGATTAACGACCAGCTCCACACACAGCACATCCTTATTCATTACTACACACGTCACACACATGCGTGTGCGCACGTAGTCGAGCAAACACACACACTCTGTTGCACGCACGCACACACACACACACACAAGACATCCTTTTTCATTATGGTAGACGTCCACATTGGGGACAGCTTGGAGTTGGGAGGCAAAGAGGGGAGAGAGGGAGACAGAGAGAGAGAGATGGATGGGTGCAGCATAAACACTGAACCACACATGAATCTCCGGTCGCTCTTTTCATTTCACAATATCTCTCCTCCTTTTTCTGTCACTGAGCATCTTTCTATATTCCTTCTTTCTTCTTCCTCCTGACCTCCTTACATCCACTGACTGCAAGATCTCCCACAACACCTGACCTCCTCAGTGTGTTACTCCCTGCAGGCCGCTGTCTGCGTGAGTGTGTGTGTGTGTGTGTGTGTGTGT
>JAPQRN010002871.1:8659-18871 GCA_037367275.1 Coranthus polyacanthus | reverse complement strand
GTGTGTGTGTGTGTGTGTGTGTGTGTCGGAGACAACCTGAGATAGCGTCCTAGTCTCTCATCAGACCGATCACAACGGACAGGAGGGCCCCAGAGGTGGAGCATAAGGAGGGGAGAGAGGTTGTTACTTGTGGCAACCGGGGTGGCGTGGTAACTCGACAAGACAGATGTGTCTCCTTAAGAAATGCAGCACAAGACAGGTACAATCCCGGAGGTGGAGAGGTAGGGAGATATTTTTAATAAACAGAAATGAACGATACTATTTATAGTCTGACAAATGTATAGTCAATTTACCAGCTTATTAAGGGCTTTCATTGCATTTCACAGTCTTTCTCAGCAGATGGATTCTCCTTCAGCGATTTCCATCCATCAGTAATCACATTATGGTAACTCTGAGTAAACATCATATAATCAAGTTGATCTTTCAAAGTTCATAAACTTTTTGGTCAGCTTAATTTTAGACTCCGTTTGACATTTTAACATCCACTCTTTTCAGGGAACCCTAACCCCAAGGTGAGAGTATTAACAGAAGTGTAAGGCCAATGTGAATGTGTTCTGTGTTTAACATTAGGCTGAAACGCAACAGTAAATTACACCGGTTTAAACATGGCGCTAATCTAATCTAATTCCATGAGCATTTTCAAATACAAAACTTCAAAATGCACATTAAATAAGTTCATGAAAATGCATCTAATGAAGACTGTATAACCAAAACAATTACGTCAAACCTGCTAAAATCATTCGACCCAAGAGGAAGTTCAGACTCAGATGATAACTTGCTGTCAGTCTGTTACTTTCACTTTGCATATAGTCATTTGATTCATTATTTAAGCTCGCTCTTGTTAGGTCATGAAAGTTGAGACTACTTGATTATCTACCACACACATGCATGGAGCAGAAGTATGTATACATGCACATTTTAAAGACCACATGCCATGACAACACCAACAAGAAGACCCTTCAAATTATGTGTGGGTGGAAAGGAAAGAGACAGAAAAGAGTACATTTAAATGGGTTTCTTATTTACGCGAAGCTTCCAATTAAAGGGCCAGTCAGTGAATGAGAGAAACGACAGTAAGAGAAGATGAGTGGGAAAAGTGGGATTAAAGATCCCATCACCCGCTTCCTTTCACTTTTTGTGGCAGGCTAAAGAAGATATTTATTCAAGTTGGACTTAAATATGCAAACAGCCAAGCAGATGAAGAAAGACAATGTCAACAGAATTACCAAAGGCATCAGCTTTGCTCTCTCTTTTTTCCCTCTGTCTCTTTGTCTGCCGCTCTCCCGTCTCGCTTCCCTTTTTAATGCTTTTCAGTCGACGTACGTGTGTGTGTGTGAGACGGAGACAGAGAGATAGACGTAGAGATAGAGCCATCCTGGCAGCTTGCCTTTGATCTCATCTTTGGCAATAACGCTCCAACTTCAAATGACCTCAGCGGTGGCAGGTAGACGTCTCTGGCACTGCTACCAAGTGTCTATTTGCATCCGAGACTGACAGTCGCGGTACACGTCGCCCGTATCTCGCGGAGCGTAGTCTCGTCTCGCCGTGACTCTGGGAAGGGGGTTTATGAACCGAAGCAGAGTGGGTGCTTCTGCGTGTGCGTTCAGTGCATGGGCCTTTTGTCACAGCAGCAGTTAGCGTGTGTTGATGGAGATGTTCTGTGAGTTTGTGTCATGTTTGTTTCTCGTACCTTCACACCCTGTTAATTTACACACCAATAAGCTAAAACATCCTGAGGGAATGGAACACGGTGACTATTAATTAAATTCAATTGACTTAATGTAAATGTGTTGACAGGCTTTAACTACTTTCTTGATTTTATTACTGTCTACGCAAACAATAACTCTGCCTAGTGTGAAAGTGTTTTTGTTCGGTGAATATGTGTCTTAAAATAATGATGAGAGTCTTAATCACAGCATGACATGTTCCTGAAGATTCCCTGTTAAATCAGGAGGTGCCTGTATCCTTGTACCGACTTTAACAACAATATTTTTCTCTGAATTTAGACTTCTTTGCCCTCTCCCCGCAGTAAATGAACTCTGAATATTATATCCTCTTTTCAGACACGCAATAGGCGGCCAACATTGCTTCTTTGTGTAAATGTTTCTTCTTTTGACAGTGATGAGAACATTGGTGAGTTTAAAAGTAATAGCTGGAAGTAAAGCAAAAACAGTTGATGTTCTTGGAATACAATATTAGCTCAAATAAAAACTACAGCAATATACAACTCTTTTTTACAGGTTATGATATAGGTATGTTTAGATGCTCACATAGGGATGGGAATAGTAATCATGAACAGTGATTTGACACACGAGGCTTTGACATTTGGTTTTTGGTAAATGTCAGTCATTTTTACTGACATTTATCCCAAACCAAAGTCGTTTCTTTAACCAAAGTCCTTCTGTTACTGTAACCTAATTAAATGGTTCATTATGTCAGACTGATCTCCAATGTCAAAATGCTGCACTTTCAATGTGTAGCGTTCACTCCGACCATCTGCCTGTGAACAGATAGTCTAGATAACTTTATAACTGACTCTTTCAGAGAGGAGGCTTCAGACAAATTAACAGATGGAGGAAATAATCTTTGTGTCAAGATAGTGAGTATATGAGCAGTGTATGGAAGTGCAAGAAATTCTCCTATCTTAGCGCGTTTTCACACCTGAAAGTCCGAACCAGGTTCATGTTTTTGTTGACGTTGTATATATTTGGTTTGGTTCACTTTGATTTCACACTATGCGTGATCTACCAACATTCTGCCGTCATCATCTGCTTGTGCTGCATCTCCTCATACTTGACATTGATTGGTTTATAGACAAGTCGTCTTAACGTCTTAACTTCTGTCTTCCGTTTGTTTTTCTTCATCGTCATTCCATTGGCGACGATAGCGTTGTGTGACTTCCTGTAAACGGTCCGAAAGTCCAAACCATTTACAGTCTTCACGGCTCAAATGAATCGAAGCACGGTTCAGTTTGATCCGGATCGAGTTAGATCTGGACTCAGACCACCTCTTTTGGTCGGACCAAAAACTGATTTGGTCCAAATCTTCTCTGAAAGTCGTCTGTGATCGTCTGAAAGTCCGGATCAAGTGACGCAGGTGTGAGAGCATCCGTAGAAAGGCTCATTTTTACTTTGTGAAAGGGTTTTACTCAGAACAACTTCTAAGTTTTAATATTAAAGTTTATTTCTTAACACATGGAACAGCAACCAAAATTAAGCAAAAGTTGATTTCTTCACTCATGTATTTATTAACTTTATATATATATATATATATATATATATATATATCACAAGTTTGTGAGTGTTGATGTGTGTGTGATAACAAAACATTACTTGTGGCGCAGGTGTCTCTGTTCTCTCATTATCTGCATATCCTTTTTAGATTCCACTGTTAAATATTACACCCCAAAAATATTCACCAGTTAACTTCTCTCCATAATTTGTACACCTGATCAGATGGCTAAAACCATCTTATACCCGTACTTGAAGCCATGTGAAGCTGTAATTATCCATCCCGACACAGTTGCGTGGCTCTGGATGTTATGTGTGTGTGTATAGCAATTACTTATCAGGTGTTAATAGTTTTTTTATTTACATCCAAAAAAATCTGATATGGCTAGTTTTTATTCTACCTGCACCTGTTTCAGCCTTAAAAAATCCTTTAGTTCAATCACCAAATTGTTTTTCTCAGAAGCTTCCTGCTCGTGGAGTGCTGCACACCACCCTGTTCTGTGCAGAACAACAAGACAACTGCAGTGATTTACCTCCGTGGGAAGGGAACATTTTCACACCTTGGGTCTCCAGTGTGAGTATCTTGTCTCCAGCACTCGGCTTGGCCTTGCAGCCCCAACTCTCTTTTAGCTTGGCCCACCGCCATCGTCACTAATACAGCTAGCCTTTCTATCATAACAGAGCTTCACGCAGACACACCGCAGTTATTAACCTCTGCAGTAGTGTCTCCTTCCAGGGCCTAATTGCTGCCAATACCATGTTACGGCTCAATCTAATAAAGATTATACGTGCTGCGCCAAAAGGACAAATTGTTCACTAGATTCACTCCGTTCGCTCATTTGGTCCCTGTTGGACATAAAGTTATGTGAGCCGAAGCATATTGAACATGGTTGTAATATTCTTTGATATGGGCCCCTTGATTAGCCATTTCAGGAGCAGTGGAGGAATGCAGAAAGAATGAGAGAATGGGATATAGAGAGGAGGGGGTGAGGAAATGTAAGAAGAACTGCATACATAAAGAAAATAAAACAGTCAGTAAATTATGTATATGCACAAACATCCTAAGATGTGATTGGATTTTTAAAGAGAAATGCTATTGTTCTGTAGACTACAGTGGCTGCATTTGTTGAGAACCTTTTGTAATTGGATGGTTACAACTCACTGAAGGTGTAATAAGAAAGGAAAATAAAAGAAAACGAAGACTCTTCACCTACTCTCAGCCAAAGAAATCCCTCACAATAGTTGTACGTTAGTATAATTTGATGTGGCCTGCCGTTGCTCTTCTCTGTCCAATAAATGTCATCTGCATCTTTTAAAAGAGAGAAAAAAACAAAAAGACATTTAGCACATGCTAAGGTTAGACAAGGTTGCAGAATTGCCAGATGTCAAAAGACAAACAGTGTGGTTGCAGCTACAGAACTGAGATCATCAAATGAAAGTCGAGGAACAAGCTCCAAAAGCGGTCGCTGGTGGCTTTCTTTAAAGACGTCAGATGTACCTGTCTCGTGTTTTTTTTAACATTATGGACACGTGGGCCTTTTTTTCGCCACATGATACCGGCTCAACTCACCTGCTTTGGTTTTATACAGAACAAAAGACATCGAGTAGTAGTCTAGTCGAGCTGGAACCAAGTGTGACAGTAGTGTATGACGAACAATGGCCGTTCTGACTCCATGCTGTTTCACTGCACTGACACATCTTTGATTTTATTATATTGTATTATAAAGGCATTGGTAGGGAGCTTGTCACATAAGAAAGCGTGCCAGGTTAATTAGGTGTAGTCGCAACTGTTTGAACTCAACATTTGTATCATTTGAACTGTAAGACTGATCATCACATTTAAGATGGCTTTACGGTGAGTGACAACAACTATAACATCATTTTATTTCATATCACACTGTGCAAGAGTGCTCGAGTACAATGTTGGTTGCAATCTGTGCCACACAATACAGCCAGCTAAACTCAGTGTGTTGTATTAACTAGTGATGAAGCTGTAGCTTGTATTCTACTGAATACCCGTGCCTCATACTTCCCTATGGTGGCAGCTAAACACATGAAAGACCCTCCTCAGAGCCACCGTTTGGTTTGTAGATGCAAACGGCTCATTCTAAGGTAGCAAAATCACTAATGACAACATCATTTCCAATATTGTATTCCACTTCTGCAATTATGATCCTCCTAAATCTTACATACTGAACCTTTAAAAATACAGCGTTGAGTTTAAGCATGTGCGGTGCTGTAAAGCTACGTTTTTAACAAGCAGCCTATCTCCCAAAATCACTTACAGCGTACTTTTTCTCTGGTTTAAATTTGTGCATCTCCTCATCCTAGGCAGTGTAACCTCCTACACAGTAACACACACGCACACACAAATACACAGTAATTGGCAGCAATTAAATAAACAATAAAAACCTAAAAAAAAAAATAAAAAAAAAAAAATGCAGACCAGGTAGATGGGGAAAGAGGAAATCCTACTGTGTAATACGAAAGATGCACGAGAAAGCCAAATTAGCCTCAGGTGTAGTTCAGTTGTTGAGTGAAAGTGATTGAGTGCTGTTTTAATGGGAGAGTGGGTGGAAGTGAAGAGGCAGAGAGGCTGCATGCCATGGCTAGCTCAATCAACACACACTGACTCTGCTCTCTCCTAGCAATTACCCAAAATGCATTTATTTCACCGCTACAGCCAACTATTCCCCTCGAAAACTATCACTGAAACCTAAGCAACATCATTAAATCAGCCCGAGCATCAGTGCAAAGCACTGTTAACACGAATACAAATTACCTCAGCTGTCATTAAAATACATCATTAAATTACACTGATGCTCATCACAAGTCACGTCCTCAAAAATGGATCTGTGACTTCCCCCGAAATAAACAGCAATTAATAGACACACACACACGCTACTGCATTCCTGGATCCGTCACTCCTCGGATAATATACATGGTGAGAGTGATGACACTGGTGATGTTACAGCCTTGTTACGGTCTGATGAGGGGAATCTGATGTGTTCTGGTTAGTATTCCAGTGTTTTGTTGTTGGAAGATCTGTTACAGTGACAGAGAGCTGACAATATAATTATTTCCCCTGTGGGAGCTGACTCCTGGTGATTAGGTGGCAGCACTATGATATGTGATGCAGACAGTGATGAGGAGCAGGGGAAAAAAAGTGCAAAGGGATGTGTGTTTGTGTACGTCCGAATGTGTCTTTATGGTCCAGTTCATGAATAAACATTTCATCACAAGATTGCAAGATCGGCAGCGATGGTGTGTCATAATCTGTTGATGCAAAACAAAATGTCCCTCTGAGATTTCACTTCACGATAGTGTGTGCGCGCGTGTTTGCGTACACGAGTGTGCACTCATGTGATTAATTGCACCGCAACAGCATCCAGTGTCATTCACATCTTTATCTCAAGGTTACAGAGTGATGAAGCAATGGAGATAAGCAGGCGGCGCAAACAAACGCTTTACCAGTTACCAAGCATTTTTGCTGGTGTTTACCCAAAAAAAAAAAAAAAACACAAAAAAAAAAACAAACATCTGACTTGGGGAAGTAACAGATTTGAAATAAGAGGGATGTGCGCGCAGTCAAATGTCAAAAGTGAAGAGATAGGGAACAGACAGACACATGGAGAGGAAAAACGGAGACCAAAACATGCAAAGAAGGAGGAGGGAGGGAGTGAAAATCCTTGATGCTAACTTTGTGGTTTTTATTCCCCTGTCTGTCTGCATGAGCGACAGAGATCAGAGATGGAGAAATGTCACTTAGCAAGCATTAGGATACTGCTTTCATCTCCCTTTAGATCCGAGATACGGGAGGGAGGGGAGTTTTAAAAAGAGTTTTAAAGGCCTGAGAGCCTTTCTTTGCCTTTGAAATCAGCCCATCACTCATTTTTTATCAGCGCTAAACATGTTAAACACGTTCGAGCTCTACGTCTGAAAAGAAAAAAAATGAAATGTAAAGTCTGAGATTTCCCTCAATCTGAACTTTAAAAATTCAGCTAAAGGAGGCCAGACTTTTCTTCCTGGTTTTTGAGGAGAGTGGAGAGATGTGAAGCCACAGAACGCCATTAGAGGTGGAAAGGAAAGCTGAAAGAAATCGCAACAGTAACAACAAAGGTACTTGAAGTTTAATGGGTTCCTACTCGGTCCATCACCTGCCGTTCATCATTCATGCGTGAAAATCTGTGCAAAAGTTTTTGCGTAGTCATGCTGACAGACACAAACTAACAAACAAAAAGACACCGTGACCTCTTTTGCCAAAGTGTATTTCCTCGAGTCTAAATCAGTCTCAAATGTCTACCGTCTTGCTGGGTTTGTTTTGTATTGTTTTATGTCCTAGTCTTGTAAAATCTTTTTCTTTTTTTTCCCTCTCATCGTGTTGTTTTGTTTTTTGGTGTTGTTATGCAGAACGCAGACATCATGAAGAGTGTGATTACTGTATTTTCACCCATTAAAATGCCTAATTAAACAAACAAATGTCAACATAATGTTGCCTTGAGGTACAGCACAAAATGTCTCTTTAGACACTCAAATTTGATTTACTGGAGTCGCAGGCTTATCAGCAGCAAACAGCCAATATACGTGACGATGCAGACGCTCTACATGCGTGGTTACTCTTCTCCACATCCATCAAGTAATTTCTATCATCTTGCATTTTGCACAATAATCATTATCAACTATGAGCAGGGCTCAAACATTTAGGAACCATAGTGTTACTCTATTGTTACCATTACAACCACCAGGGGTCGCTATATTCTGTACCTAAAACACACCAATGGGTCAAATTTACCCATGCACTTGGCTATTGCCAAAAGTGCGTTCATTGTTTTGAGGTGTTCTCTTCATAAAGGAATATCTCAAGTCATAACATGCATTTGTTTAACCCTCAAAGACCAAGAAGAATTTTTAGGGCGCCTGACTCCTTTGTATTTATTTTATTTTATGAACATATTCTAGCAGTCAGCATCATAAATTAAAGTTCAATAATTAAAGTACCAATTTTACATTTGCTTTGTCTGAGGCCCTGTCCACACTTGTACATTTTTGTTTTAAAATGCATAACTTTTGCTGCGTTTACATACACAGGTGTTTTAACCTCCTGAAAATGGAACAGAAGTTTAGAAATGATGACTCGCTCTCTGATTGGGTCTCATCAGTCACTATGTATCCTTCCCTGATTCGTTGCACCCCTTTCACGTCACCCTTTCCGTAAGAAAACAAGACGTCAGCAACCGGCTGTTAATACCAGATTATGAATTACAGACAATTCTGTCCTTGTTGTCTCTGGTAGGAGCTGTTGTGCAGTTAAATTCTGCTTTTTATTATAATATTACTGATTATCAGCAGGTAAGCTGTTATTTGAGCAATGTCATTCCTGTGTCCAGCGGCGTTTTCAGCCCCTCTGGTCACGTGATGTGCGTTTCAGACGTTTTCGAATGTTATGTTATCGATGTTATACGCTAAAGTGGATGGAGATCAGTTGTGTGGATTTAGCCTAAGAATGACTTTAGTTGCTAATATTTTGTTTTTTTTAAATAGCAGTAAAACATTAGCTTTGATCTGTGAACTTAGTCAGAACTTTGTCTCTTTATCTAATTGCTTTCCTATTGTCTACTAGTGAAACCTGTTTTCAAACGAGTTTTGCCTTTTTTCTTCTATACTCTTTGGTATAAATGCCCATGTTTTAAATCTGAATTCATCTTGATTATATTAAACAGATGAAGTCCAAATCTGGGAGACTTCAATATTTCATTTTATTTTAAAACATTAATGCACAACTAGAAAACAGCCGCAGGTAAATTTTACCCGTTGGAGGTTAAAATATTCTAACACCAGCATTATTATTTAACCCCCTTCTGTTCCACCAGTGGTCTTTAGCCTTTGGCCAAAGCTTTCTTGAATGATTGAGAGTAAAGTCAACCCAATACATAGTGACAAAGAATTACCTCTCAATCAGCTGATTCACGGACCATAACCTGTACCCGTTATCCACTGAGAGAAGAATGGAGCTTCAATTTGCCATATATTTGCTTTCTGCAGGAGTAGGGCACCAGCAGCAGGCGTATACTGCTTACATGTGTCACAAATAGACTTGTAAATCGTGATCGGAGAAGGTTTTACATGCAGTCACACTGTGCACTTACATGCTGAAACACATTCCGAAGATTTATGTCACTGCTTTTACAAAACTAGAGGGGTGAAGAAAACAAGAACATAAACACTGGAGCCTGTTGGACTCTCTGGTTCTACATTTGCTGCCCCTACAGTAAACGTGAATCCGCAGACAAGGAAATGAAAGCGGAAAAGCACACAAATGCCTCAGCTTGTTTTAACAGTGTTGCTGTCACTGTGTAAGAGTGTAACGTCCAAACTGCTCCTGTAGAGATGACAGGCAGCAAAGGTTGTGGAACAGTACACGCCGTATCTATGCATGCTGATCAAACCACCCCAGATAACTATTAAAACCAATATTAAAACTATTAGATGCTTTGTATGTGTGTTTAGAGTTGCCAGACGCTGATGCCCTTCAAAATTTTACAGCAACTGAGGCCGTTTTATGGTGAGGACAAGTTCTCTTGGTAAAATAAGATTTAAAAAGTCAGCTGAAGAGTAGATGAAAATGAGCTGCTGATTCGAGTCATGTAGCGTTACTTTCAAACATCTGTTAAATTAATTAGTTAGGCCACTGAGTGTTGTGGGGAAAAAAAAAAAAAAAAACATGTTTTCATAATTAAATTTGCATAAAAATGTTCCTGTGTATTGATGTTTCCGTCCCTTCGATCAGCTTTTTTAATTTTCAAAGCAACTCCAAATCAACAGAAAGTGAAAACAATGGCCCATAACACATGGGTCTAAAGTGGTATAGTGGTATACGTTCACAGATGCATTGTCTTTGCTGAAATATAGAGGGGGAAAATAAACCTAATGAATTCATTTTAACATCCACCCTTTAACCCTAACCCTAAGCTAGGCATTTGAT
>JAPQRN010002833.1:0-47438 GCA_037367275.1 Coranthus polyacanthus | reverse complement strand
GTTCTGCTTCTCTTGTTAGATGATTAACACACACCATCCCATCCCCATCCCCTTGAATAGCCCTTATGGCTAATCTTAACTAAACCAAGTTTCAATCATCAAACTCAATTTGACTTTAATGGGAAAAAACTTTTGTCAGACAAACACACACGGGGGTTAGGTTTTCTTGTATTTAAGGGACTTTACACTGACGTCAGTTCATTTTGTGGAGACTAACCTTAACCACAATTCAACTCACTTGGCCTATATAGCTCCAAATCAAAACACAAAATCATCTCAAGGCACTTAACATAGTAAGGTCAAGCAGAGAAAACCCCAACAAATCCCCTGAGAGCAAGCACGTTGCCACAGTGTGAAGGAAGAAGCCCAGTGTGGGTCCACCTGCCTCTACAGGTGGGGCGAGTGGAAAGGGAAGAGACAAGATAAGCACGACATGCCTAAACCTAACCTTTACTCTGAGCGTCCCTAAGCCTAACCCTTACCCTACTTTTAACCCTCAGATTGAATGATTTATATTGTGGGTTCCAGCTTCACCCCCCACTATGAAAACTGTGTTCCTGCAAGCGTGTAATTTCGTTTACATCCCCATAACACGTCGTTTTTATTTTATTTTATTTGACCTAAAGGACAACAGAATTTCCCTTAGGGGAATGAAGTGCATCTCGTCTCATAATGTCGGAAAGACAGACGCAGACACACACGTCCCACTAGTGTTGCCACCCACTCAGACTTAATGGTGTGCAGTTGACTATCCACCCTCTAACCACCTGTGACTGGAAAACGTAAGACAAACATGCATGGTACATAAAGTACGGAAATAAAGAGAGAGAGAGAGACAGAGAGACACCCTTGTCAAGATAACCGACTGTGGCATTCTAGCGACCTCACGGCCACAGCCCATGAACACCCCGTTCAGCTTCCAAGTGGGTACTATGTTGCATTCACATGCCAACAGCATTCTTTAAGAGCTGACGTATTTTACGGCATGTTGCCTACTCAGCAAGCCTACTTTTCGTTTTCCTTTGCGCTTTAGAGTTGTCTCCTCTCTCTCTCTCTCTCTCTCTCTCTCTCTGCCCGGGCACGGTATTATAAATCGTGATAGGTATCAGGGACTCCTTACTGTCCCAGAAGCAGACACGAATAAACAGATTAAAATAAATACCGCTTATCGTGCGTCGGAGAGGCGCGCACCTGTAATTGCGACATTTCCGAGGACACGTAAACGCGTCGTGTGGATCTGCCTCTGCTTCGACGGTCTTTTAACGGAGCGCTGGACGGTTCTGCTGCTGGACAGCCTGTCTTCACCGTGTCTTAGCTAGGTGTCCACTTCTCCTTTGACTTTTCACCAGAAAAAAAAAAAAAAAAAACAGTTCACAGCTCATTCAAATGACCGTGACTCAAGACCGACCGATGACCTATGCGAAAATGAGGGGGCTTGTGTCATTCTTCTCAGGTAAAGACAAGAGGTTAACGCTAACTTCAACTTTGAACTTAACCTACTAGCTAGCTAGTTTTTGCTCTTTAACGTTTGGTCAACTTGTTAAACCAATGAAGCACGTCTTATAATATACTAAAATATACAAGCTATACCACAAGAGACCAAACGACCTTGGCTGAATTAAAACGACCCATCACTTCTTACTTTCTTAAAATTAATCGGAGACGTTAACACACAAGTTTAGCATAGGCTAATAGTTTCATAACCCCATGGTGATCGTTTAATAAGTAAACACAGCTGTTGGACTCTTATGCAAGTCTTGTGCCCTGCTTGTCTACAGCTCTGCTCAAAGGGAAGAAAGTTGGCTTCAGTGACTTCATGCACAAGCTGGTTTCTAGTCAGCAACTCTGTCAACAGTAAGTTAGCTAGTAGAAATGTATGCGGTATCTTTTCTTTTGTCTGGACATGTTTTTCTTCGGGTGGACCTCACCAAAACTCCCTCAAACTCGCATATTCTTTTGCTGTCCTCCTGATTGAAGCCTGGACTCTCAGAAAATCCTACGGCGACAGAGCAGACTGAGAAGAGAGGAGGAGAAAAGTACCAGAGTGAGTACACCAGGAAGGCTTTTTTAAAAGATGTGCTGACTGTTGACAGGAGATGAAACTGAATCTGACCTCCTGAATTTCCTGTGTCATTTATCTCCTCAGAGCTCAGCGAACCCCGAAACATCTCAGTAAGTCTTTACTGAAGTCCCCGAGTATTTAATGGCAAAAGATGTCTGCTTTTTTGCTTCATGCCTTCCAGCGACTATTGATGTGGCAGTGTATCTATGGACACTTTAGAATAAATGATGTAATTATAGAGATTAAAGATATTGTCTAATGACTTGAGCAGTGGCTGGAATAAGGTGGCATAACTTAAAAATAAAGAAAAAGTATACTTTTTGCTTTAGTTTGGCAAGTTAAGGAAAATGCCATCTCCTTAATAATGTGTGTGTCAACTTTAGGCAATAAACTCATTTGAAAAGCCTTAATAAATTACAGATAGTACACCTGCTGCATAAAAATGTCTTTGTCCTTTCTCTTACATTAACCAGGATGAAACCTTCAGACTTTGACTACCTCAAAGTTATCGGCAAAGGAAGCTT
Source organism: Coranthus polyacanthus (assembly GCA_037367275.1). Lineage (NCBI taxonomy): Eukaryota > Metazoa > Chordata > Actinopteri > Kurtiformes > Apogonidae > Coranthus > Coranthus polyacanthus. The sequence continues at coordinate 44,852 of JAPQRN010002833.1, read as the reverse complement.
TGGAAAGGTAGGTATTTTCTCCTTTTGTAAGTTATTGGTCTTTAAATGTGACTTTGTCGAGACATTAACTTTCATAGCTGACGTCTTTACAGGTGCTGCTGGCGAGACATAGAAAGCATGGAGGCTACTACGCTGTGAAGGTGCTGCAGAAACAGATGATTGTCAAGAGGAAAGAGGTACAGAATCTGTCTGTCTGTCTGTCTGTGACCAGCAGCTGGACTTTGCAGAGGATGCGTTCTTTCATCTTACATTTTTTCAGCTTCCATAAATCACAGCTTTCCTCTTAATACCCGAAAACCCCAAATTAACACTAAAAACTAAGCTAAAACTTGTTAATTTTGCAAAGTAGCACTAAAACTAAACTACTCATGAACTCGCAAAACTAAACTTAAATCACAAGCCAAACAGAAAGACAAAATAAAAACAAAATCTAATGAGAATTTAAAATAAATAAATAAAAATCTGCCACTTATCTACTTACTGTGTCTGTGTAGCAGAGGCATGTGATGGTTGAGAGGAGTGTTCTGCTGAAGGGGCTGCGGCATCCATTCCTGGTGGGACTCCACTTCTCTTTCCAGACACCAAACACTCTTTACTTCGTCCTGGACTATGTTAATGGAGGGGAGGTATGTGTGTAAAAAAATATCTCACGATGTATGTTAATTCTGTGATGGTTTAAATTGGTGATATGTCTCTACTCCCAGCAGAGACCAGCAGATTAGTCACTTGTCAGTCATAGCTGTAACTGTAAACCTGGGTCAAACTGTTCGAGCCAGTCTCCTCACTGTGCTGGTGATTTCAGAAATATGTCACCAATTGCTTGTTTGTCCACAGCTTTTCTACCACCTTCAGAGAGAGGGATCATTTCCTGAGCCCAGGTCTTCTTTCTACGCTGCAGAGACGGCCATGGCTCTGGGCTACCTTCACTCTCTTAACATCGTTTACAGGTAAATATACGTACACCAGTCGTAGACATAGACACATGCAGTAGACAAGTCACTCACTTTTTTTTTTTTTTTTTGGGCTCACCATTTGCTCACTTTCTTCCTTCATGTTTGATTTATACATGTTCCAAATGTTTAATTTATTTATGAAAAGATATCTCAATGAAATGCTCACTTTAATAAGAGAGCCCTGCATAGAAAATGTTATCACACAAAACCACTATTACCTCCCACACCACATTAAAAAATAAAGAGGGAAAGGAGAGTTAATATTTTTAATATAGTTTGTGCATCTTAAGCTAACATTTTTTTCTGTTTTTCTCTAGAGACCTCAAACCAGAAAACATCTTGCTGGACAGTGACGGTCATGTGATGCTGACTGACTTTGGGCTTTGTAAAGAAGGTGTGGCCATAGGTGGGATTATGCACACATTCTGTGGCACCCCTGAGTACCTCGCTCCAGAAGTGCTCCAGGGACACCCATACAGTCCAGCTGTGGACTGGTGGGGCCTTGGTAGTGTGCTTTTTGAGATGCTTTACGGACTGGTGAGTGAATATTTGAGAGATCCCATTCTCATCCCACAATTGTTGCTAAATCTGCATATATTTCTGAACAGAAATCACTTCTCCTGGTTCCCTGGTGGCTCACCTAGTAGAGTGCGTATCACGCAGGTTGAGGTCTTATTCTAGTGGCCTGGGTTTGATTCTGACCTGGGCCCTTTGCTGCATGTCATCCCCTGTCTTTCTCTACTGTTTCTATTATGAAGAAACCACTTCTGCTTATTTCATCTCTCCATGTCTTCTCACAGCCTCCATTTTACAGCCGAAACAAAGAAGAGATGTTTGAGAAGATCCTTCACGCTCCTCTGCAGCTGCGTAACGGGGTGTCCCAGGCTGCGTGTTCACTGTTAGAGGGACTGTTGGAGAAGGACGTCACCAAACGTTTAGGAGGGAGCCTTGACATCGTTAGTGCACACAAAACATAAAACAGCGATGAACAGTGATCAACGCAAATGGAGTAATTTCAGGGTTGTTTTTTTTTTTCCAGATGGAGCTGCAGGAGCATCCTTTCTTCACATCCATCAACTGGGATGACCTGCTGGCCAGGAAAGTTCAACCTCCGTTCGTCCCGAAAGTGGTGAGTGCGATTAAGACATTTTTAAGACTTTGCATTTTGAAAAGTCCTCTTGACTGTGAGCGTTTATGCTTCGCTCCTCACAGACTGGCCCATGTGACATCTGCTACATTGACCCCGAATTCACACAACTACCTGTCCCTGCCTCTGTGGGCATGAATGAGAGGGGCCACGCAGGCGGAGCCAGCGAAGCCTTTCTGGGGTTTTCCTACATGAACCCAGTGGAGTATGTAGCTGCAGAGCCAGTTTCATAACACTGTCAAATCCTATGGGAGCATGTTTGTTCAAATATTTATTTTTATGTCATAAATTATTCAATTAAAGTCTATTTTTAAACAAAGAAAGTAAACACAAACTGCAATGCACTGTATGAATCAGTGTGTTTTCATTTGCTGACTTTTTATACAATATACATTTATAAAGAAATGTTTTTAAGTTATTACTGTTATATGAAGACTATTTTTAAACTGTTTTTAACTTCCACAAAATGGAAGAGGCTGGTAACTGTTTCACGGGTAATGTGTCAGAATATGGAACAATAAACAGTTCATTTGTGGTACTTTTTATTGTTTTACACTTAACACTTATATCTTTAAAATATACAGCAAATACGCGATGCATTGCAGTCTCATTCAGCTTATACATTCACAGTTTACAAAGGTACTGAAGATATTTCACAGATTAATACTGCATAGTGACAGAGGCATTGTGCATCACAAGCAAAATACAAAGAACATCTTGTGGCGTTTCCATAAAAATAAGTAGATAGCAGTCAGACTAGTGGCAACTTCTAAAACACAAGACGGACTCAGCTTTGTGACAGAAAAGAAACAGGAGTCTTTTTTTTAGTGACAAATAGGGAAAAATGGGAAAAGAGCATCTGGTTTGATCCTTTCTACCCCACTTCACAAGACTGTGCATTACACAGCTTGGCTTGTACATAGAGATACTTTCAGTAAATGCTGAAGGATGCGTAGGTTTGGTCGCTCTGGCAGGTAAAGTAAGCGATCAGCTGACCATTGCAGATCATCAGAAACAAACCACTACCTACGGAGAAACAAAACCTTAATACAGCAGTAAACGGTTTTGATTGATATGAATTTGAATGCATCAGACAAGCTGCCAGTCGTGTGTCGTACCTAAAGCAAGCCACCACTGCCACACCATGGGAAACTCCAACATTACTGCAAAAAAAAAAAATACACGCATGTGGAATTAAATAACATATCTGTAATTAGTATAGAGATGTATGTGTGCATCTGCAGGCAACACTTGCTGGCTCACCTAGGCTGGTGATAAGAACATGCAGAAGAGTGACAGTGAGGGCGTAATCCCACACCCGCCTCCTCACCACAGCAGCAAACAAAATACCACTGCAAAAGTAGGTGAGCTCCAAGGACAGGAGGTTCACTGAACAAGTCCAGCACAGGGGAAATGACATTAGCAGACAAAAGGTTTACATGCCTTGGTAATCATGTTAGGTATGTGTAGGCAGGTAGGTATGCTCACCCAAGTATTTGGAGTTGGATTCAGCGGGCTCAGTTTTAAAGTCAAATGGAATCAGTCCGTCAAAATGATCTAACCTAAAAAAAAAAAAAGGGAGAAAATTGGATTAGTACTGGTCAGCAATTTCAATAGTATGTACTTTAAAGGGGTTTGGGCTACAGGGTGTGATCATAGTAATGTCAACGCATGAAGAAAGAGTGGGTCTAACTGCAAGGCAACTAAGTCAGTCTCTTGGTTGCATGCATTGTTAGGTAACAACTTAAACTGCTTTGTGATTTTGAAGAACGTGGAAAGATGTGAACACGCCGAATGCAAATACAGGCGCCAGCTTTGTACTACACTTGTAGCCCTTTGCGGATAATGTCAGTTTAGATGCATTTGATTTAGCTACGAAATCTTCATTATGAAACATTTTTGGGGCATGCACAGGAGGCCGATGATCATGACGGTGCTCTACAGAGTTCAGCTGGTTTTGCTCGCGTCGGCGCCCGTGCGCATGCGTGTCGTGTGCGTTTCTCTCACCTGAAGGCACCGAAGCACACGCTCCCAATCATGTAGAAAAGGCAGTAAAATATGACCAGACACAGCAGCAGGTTGAAAAGCACGGTCTGTGGGATAAGAGACAGTGAGGGCGGCAGTATTTCAAAAACCGGGTCTAATCTGTCTACTAGGCGACAGCGCATATTTAAAACGCATCATGCAACATTACCAAACACCAACCTGGAGCTGAGTATGTAATCCTACTACATATTTTAAGGTTACCAACCTGCAGTGGGAGAGATGTACACTGTGTACAGCCCCCGTAGCGTGCAATTTGGATCACGACAGCTCATTTGTTCTGTTTTTTTTTTTTGGTTTTTTTTTTTAGGCTATGTAAAACTACTGTCTTCATCCTTTAGCTGTCGATTTCCCTATCAGTCGATCACGATTGACACTTAACACTTTTTTTCTGATCGCACGGAGACCTGTAGGATAAACCCGAGACATTAACCGTCCCCTTACCTTCGAGTCGACCGCTTTGCCTTTGAATGCCATCTCATGATTTTCATTTCATTTTATATTACAAAATAACCCAAGCCGCAGCAGAGTGTACGACCCCGCTAATCCATCAGAAAATGGACTTGTCCTGCCATCTAGCGGCAACCAGAGGACTTACAGCCCGACTGCCGCTTCTACAGCCGAGCACTGAACTCATTTCACCTCGTATTTGGGCGGCCTTTGTTGCCTGAAATAAAGACTTTTCTCGCAAATAGGCAGCGATTTGGGCTAGGGCGGTCGTTTCCACAGACGTACTGTGTTTCAAATGCTGTCTGTGTTCGTCAAAAGTATGGCTAAAACGTCTCCTAAGAGCTGTACTCATACCTTAGAAACCGAACGCCCTATGGGGTGGGGGGGGGAGAAGAGAAGAATACTGCAGGTTTAGCTGGAGATTATTTGGCCGAGCTCTTGGACGACCGGTGACTTCACCAACACTTTGTGTAAAAAAAAAAAAAAAAAAAAAAAAAAAATGCCACATCATAGGAATAAATAACCCGCGGTCCGTTGGCTAAAACGAGCCAAAACGTGCAAGCTCAAACATCAACCTTCATGTAGCAACAGCCACTGACAAAAGGAGTGTAGATATGGCATGAGCTCAACAGTTAACGCAACGGCTTCTCAGACCCCTGAATGTCTACCAAACTGTAAACTCCACACCAATATATTTTTTATTTTTTTAGCCCCTGTGATGTTTCGTTTGGCTTTGTTCAGGCTAAAACTCGTCTGTCTGTAACATCCCGTCCGGTTCCATTTAACGCCGTGTTTTCTTATTGTAAAGCATCATCAGCCCACATAACTGTAAACGTGTTTGGAGACACAAACCAGCCCACACTTTTCCCGCAGCAACGTTCTCGTGTCAAATAATAATAAAGAAAAATATATATATATATATATATATCACTCCGGGTTCCTTTTACAGGCCGGGGGTATTTAAACCTACAGTTAGCACCGACGTGTGTCAGTTCGTTCTCACCTGAACTCTTGACGGTATTTGTACAAACTGGCTGGCTTTGACCGTCACCGGGTGATATAAACTGTGTGGAAAAACGGTCAGTTTGACCAAAGGGGGAACCAACCGCTCCTCAACGGTAATGGAGACACTGCGGTCCCCGCGCTCCATTCATACACACTCATACTTCACCCGTTAATACTTCTAGGGCTGTTACGGGGGCAAAGGGGGCAGAAGTGCTGGAGTCTTTCGGCAGTATTCGTCATATCGGCAGTCACCTGAGTTTTGAGAGTCTTAACGGTGAACGCAGGCCTGTTATTGACCACCGATAGTAAACTGAACTTTTCCGAGACCCAAACTTGTCAGGCAGCGCATCTTGCACGCATGCGCATCCTCCTATCCAGCTCTAAATAAGAGTTAAAACAGAAACGAGGTGAGTTCCACAATTTCTAAACAATATGGGCGTTAATACTCATTTATTGCTGTTAACAGTGGCAAAATTTGAAAAACCGACTTTCATTTTGCCATTTAGCGCGAGTTCACATTATTTCCACTCTGATTTAAAACGGCGAGAATAAATCGTTTTTTTCAAGTTTCTATTGAAGAAATTAATCAAGCAACAACGCAGAAGCTCGCAACAGTAGTGCGATGTTATTGCGAGTTTGTATGCTATTGTGCCAAATATGTGCGTTTTGCAGAATGCGTTTTCCTATTGTTATTAACCGGGAAACTTATTTATTACAGATTGTCCTTAGCTGGCTGCATCCAGTCACAATGCTACGGCTAGCCCTCTAGCAATCCCCAGTTCAGTTAAACGGAGTGGAGCTAGCTGACTGTTAGCTTCATGTCTGCGCTAGCTAGCAACCTGGGCTGACATTCCGTGACAAGGGGAAAGTGAAGAAAATAACAAGAGTGAAGGAAAACACTAAGTCAGGAAATTACACAGCAAGCATTCGCTTTTGTTCGACGCGTAGCGGCTTTGCGTGATTTGTTTAAATTTGTAACTTGAGTAATTTACATAGTTTAAACGTGTTGGTGGCCTCTTCCTATGCTCCGCCATTTTGTATAAGACGAATGCTAATCATGGGCGCTCTTACATACACTTCATTTATAGCTAGAATAAAACTGGGGTATTTAGTGCAAAGTCAAACTTAATCAAGATCATTGAGCTCGGGCTGTTATTCACTTTTCACATTGTTGTGACTACCGTGCAAACAGAAATTAGCACCTTAATTCAGTCTTGAACATGCGTCAACACTAAAACGTTATATCATAATATTAGTCGGATTAAAACGCTTTTAAGTTTGGTCAGTAAGCGCAGAAAACATTGTTCTCCTTAAAACTGATAAAATATCCATCCTCTTAGTTGTTTATAAGCAGGCAAACAGCCGGTTTTTAGAGATACTGTTAAAACAAGGAAAAGATGAACTTGTGTGGTTAACTTAAAGTTGAGACGTCTTTTATCATGTTTGTCAATGACTTTGATTAAGATTCACTCTAATGAGGCCGTTTGTGCAAGTATTTCCCGGTTAGTTGGCCAGCAAAACAATATTATTATTGACTGTTTTGTCTGAAATCGAAGTGCATGGTGTACCCTACAAGCCAGCACACAGTCGCCATCTAGCGGTGATGTTGCGCGAAACTGTTTACAAGTGCAGGTAGGAACTGCATGTTATTTGGATCACTTCAAAGGTAATAGCAGACAAGGAGCTACTTCACTGTGAATACCACGTTCATTGAACAAGAGGAGCAGTGTCTAAATCTTGAACCTGACCATAACCAATTTATTTAACCTCAGTACGAGGGCTGAACAATTATGTCAAATTTTTTATCGAAAATTGCAGCATGCCCAAGTGCGATGTCCCAATAACGGGAGCTTTTTTTTTTTTTTGATAAAAGTGTTAAATGTGTCATAACATACGACTGTAACTGAGGCATTGTGATGCTTCAGAGATGTCCTCATCTACAAGCAGAAATCACATCCTTTTTTTCTAGGAAAATTTAATGCAAAAATGACCCGTCGCACTAAATCGTGACTTGCCTCAGTCCCTTTATTTGTCAAAGTACTTGCAGTATGACTTCAGCTCTACTCTCTGTTAAATCTTTGCCCGTATCTAACACCTTTGTGCCAGTTGTCCGTATGTGACAATGTATTTGATGTTTGCTGTTGTGTTTCTGCAGATTGGGGATATCAGAGGAGTGGGTATGACTGACACTCCACCCAGTGATGGCCCTTCCCAGGGAGCTGAGTTTGACATGATAGGTGCTCTGGACTGGAAGGATGGCATTGCCACGCTGCCAGGGAGTGACATCAGGGTACGACAGAGATTTGTGTGGTCTGCCCAGGATCAGTCTCTGTTTTTGTATATGTTTGTGTACATCTGTCTGACCACTTGCTAATGTGTACGATCAGGGTTACCCACAGATACCCACAGTGATTTATAGCAGGAGGACTCACCACATCTGAAAAATAGATCAGCACTAAGACATTTAAAGAATACATAAATTTATGCAATGAAATATTAACCTCTTGGGAAAGTATAACAGAAGAGCTATTTCACGCAAAAAAGCTGAATGCATCCTATTTAATGGGTGTTTGTTTAATGGGATCATCAGTCAGGATGTGGCCTGTTTACCTCCTCACTTAAGAATGCCCATGATCTTTGTTCCCTGCATTTCTTAGTTCCGCATGACAGAGTTTGGGACTCTGGAGATTGTCACTGACCTAGAGGTCAAAGGGCAGGAGGCAGAGCCTAAATGTGAGACCTTGGACCCAGCACCATCTCACAGTCCCACCCCTCCTCCAGAGGGCCAATCACAGACCGGCTCAGCCAAAGCTCCAGCCAATCAGAACCAGCCAGGATCATCTCAAGGTAAAACACTTCCAGCACAAGTGTGACTTTTATGACACCATTATTATAAACAATGGCAGAGTTTACATATTCTCCTCTTTTCTGAAAACTGCTTTAATTAGATCAGCCTTTATGTCTGCCTTGTCCTCTAGCCCCTGGTCCTGTGCTTCTGTCTTTAGAGGAGGGTCCCAGTATGGAGGGCCCCAGTGTGGAGGTTGGTCCCAGTGTTGAAGTTGGCTCCAGTGCAGACATGGGCCCAAATGGGGAGCTGGCGAGGTGCAGGGCCTGTGGTGGAAGTGTTGCCAGAGATGCCCTCCTTCAGGGCAAATACTGCAGCTCCATTTGTGCTCAGCCCTCCAGTGGCAGGTAAAATCACACGTCTTGTACTGCGTCACTGGTGTCCCTCAGAATATTTGGGTAAGTTGCTCTAACATGAGCCAAATCCTTTCTCCAGATCATCTCCTGGGGAAGCAAGAGAGAGCCAAGCAGTTGAAGGTGAGAGGCTGGGTAAACGTGTGCGCAAAAAGAGGAAGATCTATATGGATTCTGGTGATGAAGAGGAAGACAATCAAGAAGAACCGGAGGTAAATACCATACACTAAACATCTGTCAGAAGAATTGTTTAATTCCACAAATACAGTACATGCAATTTACTCTAATGACTTAAGATTGCAGATAGTATATCTTCTTCTGGAATTGCTATCATGCAGAAAAAATAAGTGAGGGAGTAAGATTACAGGACTTATTATTAACATGTTTCTAATGCGTGATGTTTTGTAGGAAAAGGCGAAGACTACCAAAGGCAGAAGAGGTCCAAAAATTGCCAAACTGGGTATGTTAGACTCCTGCCTCCATGAGAGCAGGGCGGGATGGAGAGAGGGGTTGAGCTTGTTGCCTGATCTTTTTTATTCTTTTCTAATTGACTCTAAATCTAAAATCCCCCATGTGCCCTTAAATGTGTCACACAAGAATGAATTACCTGATACAAACTGTATTTTATTTATTTGCATGAACTTCCATATCAAAATGTTAACCAGGCTAATGTGAATGAAGTAGGTTTTTACACGGTAGACGCATAAATATTTGTGATCCACATTCATCAAATTTGGCAGGCACCAAAGTATTTCACATCAATAAACATCACCTGACACACTTGTTTTCTAACTTCTTTTTTTTTTTTGGCCCACCCTCAGTGACTGCACAACCCAATAAGAAACGGGCCTGGAGTTGGCCTGCATACCTGGAAGAAGAAAGAGCCATCGCCGCTCCTGTTAAACTATTCAAAGAGGTAACATCCACTCTGTGCATGTGCTGCTTACGTATTGTCACGTTCAACCAGGTGGGTTTATCTGGTCTCTTTAAAACAAATACATAATAATGGCGCTTTGATGTATGCTTGTCTTGTAGCACCAGTCGTTTCCTCAAAGCAGGAACAGCTTTAAGGTGGGAATGAAGCTGGAGGGCCTGGACCCGTGTCATCCATCTCTCTTCTGTGTGCTCACCGTTGCCGAGGTATGAGGAGTAGTGATCATAGCTTTTGAACAGCACAAGCCCATATATCATTTTATTCTTTTCTCTTCTCTCTTCTTTGTATTCAATGAACACTCTTTGTTGTCTCAGATCCAAGGCTATAGGGTAAGGCTTCACTTTGACGGCTACCCAGAATGCTACGACTTCTGGGCTAATGCCGACTCGTGGGATATGAAACCTGCTGGCTGGTGTGAAAAGAATGGACACAAGTTATTGTTGCCTAAAGGTAGTTACGCGCACATGCTGACAGAATGTATACATCATTTAAAAAATAACCACTTGAGAGTAGCAAAAGTCCCCTGATGAAGTTTGTGTTTCAGGTTGTAAGGATGGAGAGTTTAATTGGAGCATGTATGTGAAGAACTGCAGGGGTCAACTGGCACCCAAACACCTTTTCAAGAGCCTTAACACAGTGAGTATTAAATACACGCTGAAGCCATCAGATGTCGCTTTTAGGTACTTTACATATTCATCACCTCAATGTGCATTCTTGTTTTCTTTTAGTCTGTGACTCCCTCTGGATTTAGAGCAGGAATGAAGCTAGAAGCAGTCGACAGAAAGAACCCATCTTTAATCTGTGTAGCAACCATTGCTGCCGTTGTTGACAACCGACTGCTCATTCATTTTGACAACTGGGATGACACATACGATTACTGGTGAGAACCCAGCAGGCGGAGGTATTTATATATGAGACAGAAAGCAAAGGAATGATTCAGAGCTGTCCACCTGGAGAACCGCTGTAGTACCGTGTATACAGAAGGCAGACAATGTGTCGCTACTGTTTTGTTTTCACTCGTGAATTATTTTGTGTTAAGGTGTGATGCTATGAGTCCGTACATCCATCCTGTGGGGTACTGTGAAGAGGCAGAGCTAACTCTGACCACTCCAGCTGGTAAGACACAGAGCAAGACACATGTGGGTCAGTATAAACTACTTGAATCTACTGTAGGACCAAACTAATGCAGGATTGAACATCATTTGAGACATATTATGACAATAAATGTTTGCTAAACTAGCAGGGCACTCAGTAGAGCGCATACCTTCGCCAAGGCCCACAGTACTGTAATTCCTATCTCGCAATGTTAGATAAAGTGAAATAAAAGGCTCTGCTCCTTTTCATGGACCTGCTCTAAAATTTTAGGGGCTAGTCCTTGGCCCACACCCTCCCCTTCCACCAAGTTTGATGAAAATTGATGCAGTAATTTTTTGCATAATCACGCTGACGAAACAAACCAACCAACACATGCAGGCAATTACATTACCTCCTTGGCGGAGGTAATTCTTTACTTGTGCACAAGATGTTTTTTTTCCATAAAAAACATCATTCACATTTGTTTTAAGAAAAATTGAGCTAATCGTAGAATTCCTTTCTGGAGATGCATATTGGCTAATTTTAAGTATATTAATAGGAAGATGCATGGCTCTTTCACTTCCTGTGAATTTCCAGATTGTCACAAGTTTTTGATGCACAGGAAACTGGTGTCAAACCACTGTAGAAGTTGCTATACAGCTTTTGATCTGTGTTAAATTAATTGTCTGACTGAATGACAAATCTAATGGGTCATAACTTCCTCCCATCCCTAGAATATAAGCAGCCCAAGTGTTTCTCATGGGAAAAATACCTGGAAGAGACGGGAACACAGGCTGCCCCTGCCCGGGCCTTTAAACCGGTACAACCTGTAAACTCACACAAAAGTTGATGGTATTCATTACTGCAGTCCTCCGCACGTGCAGCTGCATTATCTACATCTTGCCTTGTTTTTGCAGCGTCCTCCTCATGGATTCCAGATCGGGATGAAAGTGGAGGCTGTAGATAAGAGAAACCCCATGCTCATCCGTGTTGCCACTATAGCAGACACAGAGGACCACCGGCTGAAGGTAAAAAGATGTATCCACGTCAGGAGGTTCTTGGCTCTGCGCCCAGCTTGTATGTAACTGTTTTCCGTCCTCTGATCTAGATCCATTTTGATGGCTGGAGTTCAGAGTATGATTACTGGGTGGAGACCGACTACCCTGACCTGCATCCTGTAGGGTGGTGTCAGAAAACTGGACACCCTCTACAATACCCTAATGGTGAGAACCACCACCCCCCCCCCCCCATTCTGTCCTGCCCAGTGTTTCAGTCAAGTCAGTCGAGGTTCCTCAGCAGAATGATTCAAAATTATATCTCGACGGATGAGTCAGCACAGTTTGTTTCTGCCTTCTTGTAACTTCTGGATGCGGTAGTGGGAGGAATTTTTAATGAGTTCCAAATGGAAATAGGTCTTGCAGTTGTTTGCATACTTTTATTAACACTCCCTTGTGTGTATATATTTCAGGCCCCAGTGATATATCGAGTGCCCCAGGACAAGGATGTCCTACCCCAGGATGCAACGGGGTGGGCCACATCAGAGGACCTCGCTATGGGACACACTACACGTTAGTACCATGTGCTCAGTTCTGTCCCGTCCTTTTGTGTTCTTTAGCTCTTTCTTTATGAATCCTGTCTCCCATGGCATATGATACATGCAGTAATATATCCCTCAATCCCCCTTCATATATTGTGAATTAATTTCATATCCGTTATTCACATCACATATATTCTGAGGTTTTTTTAGCCAAGTCTTGTTACTTCGCTTTCTTTGTCACCCTTTTGCTGCAGTACTATATTAAATACTAAAATATTTATCACTAACACAGCAGTAATTCATACTTTTAGAAGTGATGCATCTTCTGCATTCCTAATTTCTTTTTATAGCTATTTGTTCTCACATTAATGTTGTAGATTATTGAAATTTCACGCCATCTTATTTTATGAATGTTTGAAAACGGACTGTGATAAGGAGAAGAAAAAGTCTCATTGTTTTTAAATGTCATTTATACTCGTGTGGGCTGTAGCAGTGTAAATGTGTTGCTTGTTTGTGTGGGTAGGTGGGAGTTTCTAGTCATTTAAGATGATTTTTAGCTGATTTTCTTTTTTTTTGTGTTTATTTCAGAAGATCAAAGGGGTTATAAATTTCTGTCTGGCTCATTATTTTAAAATGGCTGATGGTTTTAGGCCTGGCTGAAGTTTTTGCGGCTTTGTGTTTGCAGTCAGGTGAGCTGTCCCTACTCCGAGATTAATTTGAACAAAGACGGCTTGGTGCCAGACCGCCTCAGCGGAGAAAGACCTCTCACCCTCTGTGGGCCTCATCCCCGTGGGCGACGCCCCGATCCTCACACAAACACTACGACACCGATTTCTTCAACTCCAGAGCAGCTTGAAGGAGCCGACGACTCCCAGAATAGGTTTGCTGAACACATTGAACGCCACCAGCACTCCCAGGAGAACTCCTATCAGTGTTTTGTATGCATCCCTATCCAGTGGTCTGTACCTGGTCTGAGAACGGGTTATCTGTGTTGCTAGGAAACCAGTGACAGTGGAAGCTGAGCGCTCTGGACGTAACAGCCAGACTGAGCCAGCAGGAGGCACCAGTGAGCAAAGCCACAATGGAACCAGACCTAAACGGTACCAGTCTGACCCGTACACACACAAAAACAGTTCAGATCAGAGAGAGTTTCCTTGGAGTAGAAAGTAACATTTAATTGTGTGTTGCTGTCTCCTTCAGGACTGCTCCAGTTCCAAAATACTTGAAAATGCACTATGTTAAAGAGGAGATTGGTGATGGTAAAGGTATGTGTAATGTGATGAAGCCTAAAGGGATCCCTGAGATCTCATCAGTGTGTTTTTTTTTTTTGGTCAAAAAGGCTGCATGAAGCGCTGAATGCTGTTTTTCTTTTCTTTTTCCTCTCCTCAGCCTCCCCAGAAGCCATCTCTCTCCAGCAGGCCCTCCATGAGTCTGTATTTTCACCCGGCATCTCTGCCTCTCCCCCCCACCGGGTGGCCCTATGCTGGGACAAACATTGCCAGCTGCTGCCTGAGGTCCTGGGGCTGACTGCCAAAAGAGTGGCTACTTGGAGCGCAGAGGAGGTCAGACATGCTAACAGACACACACTCCCACAGTATGCCAACACATGAAACGTAGACATAGTCCTCAGTTCCTTATCCAACATGACGCCATCTTATTATTCAGTAACTGAGCCAACGCTCAGAGAGACTTGTCCTGGTTGCTTGGGTGGTTTATCTGCTTGTCAGGTTAATGACTGAGGTTCAATAAGGCGATATAAGTGCACTTTGATTAGTACATAAAGAGATATTGAGCTATTGAACATGCTGCGTGTAGCACTCTGCATCTGGTTCTTCAGTACCGTTTGTTTTTGTTGATCAGGTGGCCGGCTTTGTCAAAGGACTTCCAGGATGTAAAGAACACGCTGCTACATTTAAAACAGAGGTGAGCACTACATTGTTAACCAGGGGATCCAAGTAAGATTTTTTTTTCTCTTTTTTTGAATAATTGTTGCATTGTGTAAATGTTAAAAACCACATTTTCCTAGAGATGAGTGCTGGTAGATATTAACATGTATAAAGCAGCTGTGTTTTGTAAAGTTTCTCGACATGATTAATCTTCGGTCTCTCTGTTTCTGGTTTTTAAATACATATGGCATAAGTGAGTTTGTGTATTTTTCTACTGGGATAAAAGAGTTCATCCTGCAACTCCCACGTGAAAATCAGTTACCTTCAACAAGACTGACAAGGGGAAGCAATTTCCATGGAGCTTAACCAGATTTATTTATTTCTGTTTTTAAACTCTTCAGCAAATAGATGGCGAGGCCTTTCTGCTACTCACCCAAGCAGACATCGTCAAGATCCTGTCAATCAAATTAGGTCCCGCCCTGAAGATCTACAACTCCATCCTCATGTTGAAGAATGCCGACGAAGAGTAAGACTTTAACATGACGGAAAATCACTCCCTCCAACCCGGTCCCTCATCTCCGGCCTCATCTACACTCAGCTAAAGACTTTTGACAAAATGGGCCTGAGAGGGTTTTTTTTTTTTTCCTTTTTCTTTTTCTTTTGAGCTCTGAGACGGTGCAGCTACGTGAAGTGGAAGCCATCAACTCGATAACGTCCATCTCTCCACCGCTCCCTCCTCTCTCCATGATGGACAGCACTAGTCAGCCTGAGGGAGAGTTTTACATGCTAACATGAGCATACTTTAACGTGTTTGTTTACTGAATAATAATAATAAAAAAAAAAAAAACTACTTGCACCTTCAAGGCTTCTTAACATTGTACAGTTCATGAATTGGATGTAGTGTCACTATTATGTTGCTCTTTTTTCTTTGAACTGTCCTGAAACGGTGCTTGAGCTCAGAGCAGATGGAACAAGCGTCTTAGTGATTCGTTGCTTTTACGTGGCAACATAATTATTATTATTATTATTATTTTTCTTTTTAAAAGCTGCAAAATACAATCGTGAGGCGGTGAGAGGTTTTTAATGTGAAACCTAGTGGAGCAAAAGCAGTATGTAGTTCAGCCTTTCTCCTGTAGGTGGGGAGAGAGGGCCGCTCCACAGGCCCAAAGGCAGGGGAGTTTTGTTAATTTGGAGTTGGCTGAATATCTTAAATATTTTTTGGGGGGGGGGATGTGTGTGTGTGATTGTGTGTGTTGAAATGTTAAGTGTTTTTTGAGAAAATGAGGATGTAATTCTCCACCAGCGCATGTGTGTGTTGCTTTTGGTCAGAGGGCTGTTTTGTGACAAGCAGGGCTAAGGGCTAATTGTTAAATCAAGGAAACTCGCAGTCATTTAAGGTGGAACAAGACAACGAACCAGCTCTGTTCTCTTGTTCTGATTTTTTTTTTTTTTTCTTTTCTGAAAGGCACATGAAAATGAATGTTGAAAACAGCTCATAGTTGTTTTGATTGTTGTTGTTTTTTTTTTTTCTTGTTCTTGTTTGGTTCAAATAACCCCTTGTCATCCACAGTGTAAATAGTATACAGCTATAAAAGGACTCTCCTCGCTCCTTAACCTGAATTTATTCCCGCTTGGTTATGCAAAGGCTTGACATCTGTCTACAGGGAGGGGCGTTGTGACAGTGAACTTCAAGTACGAGCCTCAGTTCATACGTAGATTTTGAGGAAGAAAAAAAACAAACAAACAAAAACAAACATTGTCCATGTCTTTGTAAATCAGCGTGTACGTGCAGCAAGTTGGAATGTGTACATCAGCTACTGTTTATATGCAAACAGCTTTTATTTATGTATTCTTATTTAAAGGGTAATGGTACGCTGTTTTGGCTCTGAGGTAGCTGTGGCTGTTTGATGGAATGTGTGAATGGGTGAAATAAATGAGATGCACACTGCTGGCTGTCCTCACTCGACCTCTGTAATTTTACCACACACACTGAGCAACACTCTCAAATGATCTAAACCTGTGGGTTTACGACTGCACATTAGTTTTTGCATTTATCCATTCACAGAAGGGGGAAAAATCATGTAGACACTTGATGCAGTTTAAAGGTATAGCCGATTTTTGGGTTAGTGTCACAGTACGTGGGGGAACAATCCCAAATCAGGGTCCACTATCCACTTCTTTTGTCTCAGTTTGTGAGTTTGGCTCTCCAAGGACCCTCATATTGAGATACTGTGGACACCGAGCGCACGGTGTGTGATTGGTTTCAAAAAAACGATGCTGCTAGGTAAGAGTTTTAATTTACTAGGTGTAGGTACCTTAGATAAAACCGACTCCTTGTTGACTTTACGCCTCCTTTAATTCAGGACGTGTCAACATCAGAGGTTAAACAGACTTTTCAAAAGCCTTAATGAAACTCTGATTGCCCTACAGTGCGATTTCCTTATTCATTTTAAGTCTGTAGGACGCTCCCTACCTTATGTGCTTTGGGAAAAATATGAATTGAAATACTTATTTGTTTTTCTATTGATTCATATTTTCTAATATGTCTTAACGAGACACTGCACTACATCTGATAAGTCATCGTGTTCTCTAAAGGTATTGGTAGTTGCTGATGCCAAAAACGGCAGCTTTAAAGTTGGGTTCATATCTTAATAATCAGTAATAACAGTAAATTAGCTGCTCCCTTTTGACCCCACTATTTCCACTTTCTGCGCGTAAATATGTACCGTGTAATTAGACGGAACAGAAATGCGTACAAACGCACAATTCGATACAGATTTCAGTAAGTTCCCTCTTACAAGATTGGGTCGATTGCAAAAACAAACCAAAAAAAAAATCGAGTTAGTAAGAGACACGAATAGTTGGAAGAGCTCACTAAGAATAACCGGACTCACCGTGGGACTGGCCTGGACCAGCCACCGATTCCCACGACCCCTCCTCTCTCCACGCACACACAAATCAAAACATAGGCTGCATAGGCGCACAAGCAGAGAGGAGACGGAGGGGGAGCAGCTTTGCACCACTTTTAGTAAGACTGTTATTTACTATATATAAAAAAAAAAAAAAAATACAAAAAAAAGAAGAAGAAGAAGCGTGATTTCAGGCTGTGCGGCTCACGCTGTTGCTCTGCGCCGCGGCTTTCACAGTAAAGCCACGGGCGAAAAACGCAATCTGTGGCGGAATTAGGAGAAAGTGTGGATTTAAACCGCAAATCAAAGTGGACGAGGAGAAACACTGGGGTGGTGGTGGTGGTGGGGGACTGGAGGGAATAACGCAACTCGGGATTATTTCTTTTCTTTGATAATGCCGAGGAGCCAGTTTCTGCTTCGGATTTACGTCCAAAACAAGGCAAGTAGCAATGTGATTTTATGTTGACGGCAACAGAACAACTGCAGTGTTGTTACTGTAGTCGGCAACAGTGCTGCCGAGCAAAATGCAACGTGAATTCAAACCTCTTACTTAAGATTCAACTGTAAAAGAAGCGCAAAAAAAAAAAAAAAAAAAATACTTAACAGAAAATTAATCGTCTTCTTTTGCGTCCTGTTGAATCGCCACTTGTCTGAATTATGAGTTCATTCAGAGCAATTATCGTAGTAACGTGACTCAGTTTTTATTACCGCAGTGACATTATGACTTTAAGTGAAATCACAAGGTCCCGGGTCAGTCATTTTTATTCCCACGTTGATGTGTGGGTTCAGTCCGGGTTCAGAGGGGCTGCTGCAGGGCTGATCCGAGCTGAGAGAGTGTGTGTGTGTGTGTTACTCCACAGAGACACTGGAGGAGCTGCAAAGGGTTGGCATCTCATTAACTCAGCCACATGTCTTATTAAAGCAGCTATTTCCTGTTGTGTGCAATGCAGAGCAAACTATCTTCTCACCCACAGTACTTTGTTTCCCTCTGATGCTGCATACAACACTCCTGATTTTTTTTTTGTTTTTTTTTTGTTTCTGTTTTGTGTTTCATCCATCTGTCCAGTCTGAAGCCAGAGGATGACGGCAGCCAGGTCCAGCGGGACAGCCAGTCCCTGTAGCCCCTCCTCCTCCCGCTCCACGCAGTCTTCACCTGCATGCCTCCCAGCGTGCCACAGACACTTGAAGAAAGGCAAAGCCCTCCAGACCAAACTGCACCTGCGCTCTGCCCCAGGTGTGTGGCTGCTGCTCGGCGTGGGAGTGGTGCTGGTGGGGATGGCCGTGGCAGTGGCGGGCTACGTATCGGCGGCACCCAAGCCTGTGGGCGGCCGGGGGACCACCCACGTTGAGAGGATGAAACTGGCCGGGCCTGTTGTGATGGGAGTGGGGCTGTTCATCTTCATCTGCGCCGCCACGCTCCTGTACGAAAACCGGGACCGCGAAGTCCTCAGACAAGAAACGTTTGACGACCTTGAGGATTTGAAGGGAGGAATGGGATGGGACGACTCGCAGGAGCAGCAGAGCTTCAGCTGTCAGGAGCCGTGGGAGTGCAAAGACGGAGAGCAGGGATTCTGGGCCACTCCAGCCCACATGCTCCCCCTCTCAAACCAAAACTGGGGCCCTCCTCCTCCACCTCCACCTCGCAGGAACAAACAGAACATCAGACCATCAGTGCCGCCTCCTCGGGACGCAGGAGGTAGAGAGGGGGACGAGGTGGACAGGAAGCAGGAGGGAGCACAGGAGGAGGAGGCGGAGGAGGAGGAGGGGGGGAGGTCGACTCTTCTGGCCTGCGTTCTGCACCACCAAGAGCCAAATCCTCACCCTCCCTCCCCTTGTCCTTCCATTTCTCACTCCTCTGTCCACTCAGACTCTTGTAACTCTAGTGAGATCAACTTTAACATACGGACAGGCTCTCCTCTTCCATCTGAGCCCTGAACCCCCTCCCCGCTGGTTCTACTGTCTCATTAAATATGCATGGGTGAGATACATTTGAAAGTTTCACGTGCAGACACACAGCAGTCAGTGATTTGAACATTCCTCAATAAACACACAAAATGTTTGGTGGTATATGTTTTAGTGCCTCCGAGTGGTGCAGTGGCTCTGAGTCACTGTCTGTGAAGGGTGTTTTTGTCCTGCGTCGTTCTCTGACTCACCCACGTTTAAAAAGATTGAAGCGATGCCGTTTGATGTCAACTCGCGATCTTGTTGTCTTTGAACTCACCCGTGTCCAAATCCCTGAAGACACCGCTTGTTTGACCATATTAGGACGTGAGGAGGTTTTCTAAAAGTTACTTGGGTGCCATACTGGGAAACTCTCCCTCTCTCTCGGGTTTCTCAAACACATACACTCTCTGCAGAGGTACCGCATCCACACTTTACTTGCTGAAGAGGTCCACTTAAGAGGATGAGCCAGATTAGGTCTCAAATGAGTCTTTATCTACTCTCGCACATACTGTAATCTGCTCTTTATCTGAGGAAATTGTGTCTCAATATAAACAAGAGACGCACAAAAAGGGCACACTCCTCTCACTCGACACCTACGTCCACAGCTATAAATACCAAGCTCTGTACACATGCAAACATGGACTCAAAGTCTATTTTTCTTCCTGTAATTCAGATTTTGAATCGTTTTTTTTTTTTTTTTTTTTTAATTCACAGCGTCAGCTGCTCAGCTTTCCTCCCCCCTGCTCGAGTGTGATTAAGCGAGAAAATTTCAATCGGAGCGCGGATAGAGCGGAGCATTGACTGAAAAAGGCAAAATTTGGTGGGAAAAAAAAAAAACAGCGAGGCTGCCTGGTATGAGTTATTCTGACACAGTTTAACTGAGAAAAACAGTCCTGTGATTTGTGTAACTCGCTCTCCCACCATCCCGACCTTTCATCTTTCCTCTACTCATCATCTGATTCCTACGCTTTATTCAAATACTCCAGCATTTTTATATCTCATCCTTGGGTTCTGCAGAAAAACAATAAAAAGAAAACAAACCCCTCCCCCCCTTTCAACATTTCCAAACAAACAAACAAACAAACAAACAAAAACCTAATTCTGAGTAAATAGCTTTTATCAGGTACAATTAGCAAAAAGTCAGCGTGTTTGAACCGGCTGAGAGCTAGGGGGAGGATTTTAATTATCACCAGCATTTTCTCCACCAACTTCTAATTACACAGGGGATCAGCCTGCAGGTTTTTATAGGTGCTTTAGGACTGCACAGTATTTCCTTGTTGTTTGGGCCCATGCTGGGATTCTGCCATCCAGATGACGACCAAGACTGAAGTGTAGAGTCATTTGTGAGCCACATCCACACATTTCACTCACTAAGAACAGCACCCTCCTCCTCTAACGCGCACGCTACATGTGGAGGGTTTTTTGTGTAGGGATGCTGTTTTAAGGTGCTGGATGTATATTTCAGTAGCAGGGAGTTGAGGAGACGTGTCTCTTCTTGACTGAATCTTACAACACGCTGCCAGCCTCCTTCGCACTTATCGCTCAGAAAAGCAGCTCCCTCATCATCCTCACACATGCACAAAGTCCTCCTCGGTGTGAGCTGTGTTCAAATTTAGACAGAGAGATGCCTTACTGTAGGGCAGCGACTGATTAATTTCATCACAGAATAATATGCCACTTGCTTCCTTCATTTTGTCTATAAAGTTTTATCCCAACAGCCACCGAAAGCTCAGAGATATTTAGTTTACTAACACAAAAGACACATTTGAGGAACTGGATCTGTTGCTGACACTGAATTGGTTATTTCTTCATTAACCTTGTTTTTTTTTTTTTTTTTTGTTCATTAAACATGAGAATACAACAAAAGTGAGGCTACAGTTTCATACAGCCTTGTGCTATATATTTAAAACGCTTCTTATAAATTCAACCAGCATTCAAAAACCCGATTCATCTGCTCTCAGAATAGCATCAGATCTTCACATTTAAGAATCTGCAGCCTGTAAAATGTGACCACTGTTTTCAAGTAACATCGCAATTCACCAGGCAATCCGATTAAAATAATCATATCAAACCCTCCTTGTCTCTATATAAATGTTTAATCCGAGCCAGTGGCCAGTGAAATGCTGTCATTTTGGTCTTTATATACACATATTAGCGTGTAGAGTTTGATCTACCAGTCAGTAGTAATCCTGATGATCAGATTAAATGTGGATGTAAAACCTCTTTGTGAACCTGACTAGAGGGAGTTCCAGTACCTTCACCACTGCAGCACATTCATGATTTCTATGAGGTTTCGCGTGTGCACATCTGTATATTTGAGTACGTCAGTGTTACATAATTCAGCGACACAGGTTTTCTGCTGCATTGAGAGTATAACTCATCCCTCTGTAGGAGAGTTATGTAGCCTGCATGTGTGTGTGTGTGCATTGATACATATCTGAGCAGACGAACGGGAGCCTATAAGCTGCTTAAACCCTGCGCTGACTCAGGACACGTGCAATTTCTTTTTCTTTAAGAAAGAGCCCATGATCAACATTTCGGTATAAAAGATCTGAGCGACCAAGGATCAGCCAGCACAAACTGTTTACTGTCGCAGCAGAAAAAGAGATTTGGTGTAAAGGTCTTTATAGTAAGGGAGATGGACGGGGAGTTTGAACTTCATCGGAAACAGCGGGAGTTGCCAGCTTGGTTTAACGCGCGACATTTTTGCTGTATTAATCTGTTTAATAGCTGACGAGTCTAATGACATTTCAAGGACACATTAAAAACCTCTTTTCTCCTCACACCTCTTTACAGTACAGGTGAGGCTTGTTATTTGCAGGTATTCTCCAAAAAAAAAACCCAAACCGTTTGCTCATCTGCAGCCTTTCAGCAGCTGCGATTGTTGCCGAACAAACAACAGGTGCATTACTGACTAATCCAATTTCAGCCTTGGTTCCAGTATCCTCAGCAGTCCTCAATGCGCTATCAATGGAAGAAGTATAATGAAGAAAATGAAAGGAGGACTACTGTTCGGTTTTTTTGTCTTCATGATGTTTACAGCTGCAAAAGGTAAGACGAAGTGGTACGTGTGTTCAGAGTAGGTGTAGAGCAAACGCCATATTCTTTGTAAAACACAACTGCTATAAAAGCATTTCACGTCCCACACCTGGGTTTACAAATGCTGGTCGTTTGTAATTAGTAGTTATAGATCCTTGTCTGTTTCACATACATGTATCACACGTGTGTAGATTTAAGGCAAGACATTTGAGCAGATAACTGTTCATCAAATTATGCTTCTGGGTTTGAAACATACAGACCAGGCCTATTTTTATAATGTCAAGGTCATGTTATGTTATACTGAGAGTTGGGGAGTGACTAGTTACATGTAAGGGTGATGTGAGATTAAATTAAACAAATGCAATTGTAATCTGTTACTGAGACGAAATATGTAAGTAAATTGAAGTTCCTTATCAAAATGTTGGAGGTCACGATACCTTCTTTACGGTAAAAAGCTCACGTGTAGAATATGACATTCATTCTGTTGTATTGCATCTTTTCGTTGGGCACGAATCCCTTCTTTTGGCATAATTTCCGGACAATGCGGGTCAGCTTGTGAGGTTTACACTGCCTGTTTCAAATGGATGTTTTTAGGACTTTTCAGCTGTATTGTCCAGTTTAAAACGTAAAAGTGATCAAATGTAACACTTTAAATAGTTACATTACTAATTACATTTTTATCAGGGTAACTAGTAATCTGTAAGGTATTACATTTCAAATGTAACCTAACAAACACCGGTTATCCTCGCAGTCTCTGAATGGTTTATATAAAAGGATTTGCCTAAGAGGTGATTTTGAGGAGTAAAGCTGTGAGTTTATCAGGTAAACCTACATTAAACTAATACAGATTAATACAACAGCCCTGCGATTCTTATTTCTACCCGAAAGAAGGTTAATGATATAAACTGGTGTTTAAATATAAATGTATGCAGGCTATAAAGAGCGACAGATTACAGTTAAGCCTTATCACAAAAGTCAATAAGTGTGTAGGCCTATTTGGCTCACAATAAACCCCACCTCACTACTCTTTTGTCTGTTTGTTCTCTTAAGCAAGTACTAGCTAACAAGATGAGAGGAGATAAGGATTGTGAGTCTCTTAGAGGAAGATATTAGTTCTTTTCCAGCAGCACTCAAGCCACCCATTTGGCACCTGAATGAGCTGACACAAAACCTTAATCTCAGCGAGGTTAAAAAGTACCTGAATACTGCGCTGTTGTATCCTTAAACGCCTTCTCCACAGTTATTTCAGCGTAAACGCGATCTTTTAACAGTTAAAATGCTTGATGTTTTGTGGCCAAAAAAAGTGTTAACATTTATACCCGTATTCAACCTGTCACTAATTTTATGAATTCTTTTCATTTCAACGGCTAACTTCAGTGATATTATTTTGAAGGATTGTGCAAAGTGTGTAGACTTTTAAAAGGATTTCTCTGTCTTCTTCACTATTCTCTGCTTCCAATTTTTTCTATTAATTCCAGTATCGGTCTGTTTAATAAAAACATGATGCTGCCCTACGACTTGGAGCTCTCCCTGAATAAAGCAAGTCATCCACTCAAAGAAACAAATTCCAGACTGCTGGAGGATAAACAAAATATTTCTGAAATGCTCAGGAACTCGGCAGAATGTGTCTCATCAGTTTGGCTTGATGTCCTTTAACAATACTGCACTTCACACATAAACAGCACCCCTTGAATATTAAATGTGTCCAACAAGCAATTATATAAACCGCTCATTGTTCAAAGCCTTTTCTTTCTTTCCTTTTTATTTTAACGATGCACAAACTTCACGCCAGTAAAGCGTCTCTGTATGAATCTCATTGTCCCTTTGGCATTCTTTATGTTCCCAGGTGAGGAAGAGGAGCAGCTAGAGCAGCTTGTGGAAACAGCGGGATATGAGGAAGAGGAGGAGTTTCTGGAGTGTTTCCGATGTGACCTGGGTTTCTGGGACGCCTGCTACACCACCAAGACCAACTGCAGCCTTGGAGAGCTCTGCTACACGGGTCGGGGGAAGGCAGGTGTGTTAGTTGGTGCATGCGCTTATTCATTCAATATCTGAACCAGTGGATTCCAGTCTTTTTTAGGCTTGTGATCACGTTAGAACAAAATCATTTCCACTCGTGACCCCCTCATCCCATCTGTGGTTCAACCAAAGGTCTAAAGAGATAAAATTGTCCGAAAATTGACCCAAGTGTTAACAGGCCTTTATTTTATTTAGAGATGTGACACTTAAAGCCTTCACTTTATCTCCCCAGCGGACGTTCTGGATGTGAAGACGTTGGGTTGTGTGAAAGCAGAGGAGTGCGGGTTGGCGGCCACAGTGGAGCTCTTCACTAATAAAACCGTCTTTGTGATGACAAAACACTGCTGTGACACGCCCTTCTGCAACTCAGCGTACAAACTTCCAGTCAATACACTACTTTATCTCACTGTGGCCATCCTGACTGGAGCCTCTATGGGATTAAAATAAACAGCTTGCGTTTGTTTATGCTGTCAAAAAAAAAGAAACAACAAAAAGAAAAGGAGTGTCTGAAGTGACGCTGAAAGGACTGCAGCCACATGGAGGAGGAAAATCTCCAATTTTTTTGAACTTTTTGACAGACTATTAATTTTAGAAAGCACTCCCCAGGAGATGGTTTGAATTCATTTCAGTGTAGACAACCTTAAATCTGTTTCATCTACTTTAATATTTTGAAATATACATACAGTAAACTGAACAAAGTATGAGGGAAACTGAGCTGGACATTTCGTACTGCATCTCAAACACATGCAGAATAATAAATATTTCAGTGTTTATCCATAAGGCAGAATGATGCTAACGTGTTTAGGCAAATGTTTCCTGTTTACAGCTAGTACATAAGCAAAAACTTGTCTATTAAAACTGACGATAAAATCTAGAGTAGTGAATGAACAAACTGACCACGGTGGTGTAGGTGTGTTTGCAGTAGCAGCAGAACACTTCAGTGGTTCAGCAGCTCCCCAGCAGAGGGCAGGAGCTCCTCTTTCATGAAGTGCTGCAGATCCAAATCCTTGTCCTCCAAGTCCAGGCTCAGGAACTTCTCCACTACGCTCCTGCACCTGAACACACGCACAGCGACCTGTGTCTCACACTCTCACATCTTTATTGTGTGTTTTCACTGTCATTCTTTGCAGTTTGACTTTAACGAACCTGTCGGCCTGCTCATCACATGATGCTTTGTCAATGCATTTGATGGGCCTTCCGGTCCTGTACAGTTCAGATACCTGACCAAACACATACACACAATTAATCCATGTGAGTATGCTGTTGTGTATCTGTGTGTGTGTGTGTGTGTGTGTGTTTTTTTTTACCTCCACTCCTCTCTGTACAAGGTTTGTTGGCAAGCCTGCCAGTGTAGCGATGTTGGCAGCGTAGCTGGACTGGCAGATCCCTTCTTTCAGTTGATACAGAAACACCAACTCGTTCCCGTCCACTGCTGTCTCCAGAGTCTAAAACACACACACACAATTATTACACAACTACATACACACATATGAAAAAATAAACTTATAATGAGGTAAAACAAATCTGTGGTGTCCTCTCATTAGCTAATTGGCCATTTGGAAGTTTTAGCTGTCAACAAAGCTCTGCAGCACAGTAGTTTGCCATCATTAAACCCTAAAATGTATTCACGCAAATGTTTCAGGTATGAATTTTATCATTTAGCTGTTGGAGTATCTCTCAGTACCAGAAGAGACAGTAAGTCAGAGGAGGGCAGCAGACCCAGCTGCAGCAAACTGTGGAAGTTAGTAGACAGGAGGACATGAGGAACATCCGCTGGAGCTTTTCTCAGCCAATGAGAGATTGATGCAGCCA
The DNA here is from genome assembly GCA_037367275.1 of Coranthus polyacanthus. Classification (NCBI taxonomy): domain Eukaryota; kingdom Metazoa; phylum Chordata; class Actinopteri; order Kurtiformes; family Apogonidae; genus Coranthus; species Coranthus polyacanthus. The sequence goes on along the minus strand of JAPQRN010002833.1, from coordinate 18,902 downwards.
GCAACGACAGTCCATCCACCTACAAGGGAACATAAAGGGAACATACTGTTGGCTGTGTTTCTGAGTGAGGATGAAGTTGCCAGTGGTCCAACTCTAAGCCTTATTTAGGTTAAGCTCTTTACACAAACCCTGATAGCCTGAGATACAGTACACTGCTATCACGAACAGTAGATTCCAGCCCGTTTGTCTGCAAATAAAAAGGTCCAACCACCAGATGACTCATTTCTTACTGATTAGGCAGCGATATGTGACAAAAAACAAACCCAGTCATAATCTGTGTGATGTTCCCACTGTTGATATTACATTGTACGTCAGTTACCGAATGACATCAAAGTAAGTAGAAATAAAAACAAAGATTCAGTGTGCATGCAAATGTTCACAGTGTAAATATTTTCTATTCAATTTTCTTTGTAGAAAAAGACTGGTTATTCACAAGGAAATGAAATTCTGTCAGAAAAACAACACTGGTGTTTTTCTTTTATTGTTTTCTTTTGGCCTCTGCCCATTCTTTATTTAGACAAATAACATCTTGGACCCTCTCTAAAGTAAACAGAGGGACAGCGCTGCCGCACTTTATGCTCTTGCCAACATTAAGGAAAAAAAACTGAAAAACTAAAATATGAAAAGTGGGAATGATCAGCACAATATCTAAACAGTAGATATTAAAAGCAAACAAATCTATGTTGCAAGATTAATTACATGCAGGTTGCCCAAAATGGCATGATTATTTCCTTGCCTATAGGTGGTGCACACGTCTGTATCTGAAGGTTTAAAATGCTGCTATTCCAGCTTAAAGCAGCACATGTTAAATTAAGCTGAAGGTCTGTTCGTGCTGCAGCTCTGAACTGGATAATATTGGCTTGGATTTCAGGTGCTTCACACTGATGACACTGTGTGTCCTTGTTATGACTATGCATATGTATTTAATTCACAAAGAACTGGAACAAATTCTTCTTACAGTGTTTGTTCCTTTCCCAAATTCATCGATGAGTACTAATGAGCTGCCTGTACTGCTGTTCAGCGCCTGGGCCATCTGGAGAATAGAGACACAAACACTTATCCTACACATCGTTGATTTATTAAGACTGTGTGTTTGTATCTTTGTGTGCACTGGCTGCACTGTAGGCAGTAGTTGCTTTGCAAAAATGTCTTGACAGGTGGAGAGTGGGAGTAAAGCCAAAGGACAGTAGTGTTGGAAGTTCATATCTTTTATTTCCACCCCCACACTGACACACAGACCAGCTTGTGTGCATAAATTGTGTATATGTGAGCTTATTGTTACCTGGTTGAGGTCTATCATGAAGGTGCTGAGGCCCACAGATACAGACTCTCTGCTCTGCATGCGTGTGAAGATACCATCCACTAGACCGATCTCTGCTTCCTTCGCCGGGATGTTTGAGCCAATCAGAGCCATGAATACGATCAGACCTACCTGCCACATTGAAATCATGAAGCAGAATACGTGAGCTTCAAGTCCCAAACACACCAACAGTCTGAGAAACAGAAAACCGAGGCATGTACACAATGGGACACAGACATGTCAAAACAGCAGAATCAAATAAAGGTTTAGTCTCAGTGTGCTGGTTCACATAAAGCGCCGCGTCTCGCATGAGTGTCACTTATATAATCACACATTTAAGTTACTGACAGGAACAAAACATATTTTCTGACTTGTTTGAGGTAGATGCTCTTGCCAGAGGAGTTGGGGCCAGTGATGATCTTGACTCTGGCCTGCGACTCGCCGCTGTGGAAGGAGTTGGCCACAAACACAGGAGAGCACAGCTCCAACAATGGGTGTCTGGCAAATAATAAATACACAGAGTACATGTAGCAATGTCGTACTACACTGTTATAAAATGTTAATTCTGCTTTGTGTGTATGTGGCGTCTGCACCTGCGTTTTTATTTATGCTCTTTGTATGTGACAAGTAATCACACTAATGCTAGAACGGATTGATTTATGACATGTTTGATGTCACACTTTAACCATTTTTATTGATCTGCACAATTTAATTTAGAAGAGCACCACGGTAATTGTGCACATCTATTCTGTGTACCTACCTGCCCTCCATGATTATTATCCTCCTGTGCTTTGTTAGCTTGGGTGAGGTGTAGCCGTACTCTTGGGAAGCGCTGCTCATAGCCATCAGACAGTCAAGTTCAGCAGTGAGATCCAGAACCTACAAATAAACATTTTATATACACTGAATGTCCTTAATAGAGCAGTTTGTACTGATGACAGAGGAGCAAGCAGGAGGTGTTGAGTTGTTGTGGACAAAACTGGGGCATGCTTACAGCACGATGATAACTGAGATGGAAACAGAGCATTTAACCATATTCAGTGGAAAATATGAGTATTGGACCATACTGAACACACAGATGGGCATAAATGTTGGTTGTGTTGCAGGAATGGTTTGAGGCTTGGTTTTGGATGTTGTGGTTGTTTTTCGTTTTTTATTCTGTGATAACTGTTAAGATTCCCAGTGAGACTCCTTTGCAACAACAGTTAGGCTGAGAGAGAGTGAGTGTTTTAATCTCATAAGAGAGATTTGGGGTCTCTCTTTAATAAAGCTTAATAGCTGTAATAATAAAGTTCTGTGTTTCTTTTAGATTAATTCAAATGCCGAGCTGCAATCTACCTAAAAGCAACTCAATTCTGGCAGTAGCTGTAATAGTTTAAATGCAGTCATTCGCCATCTTATTGCTCAGTAGACTCTGAAAAATAACAATTACATTTGTAAGTACAACACATACATTATCAAACATCACATAAGTGCAATCAGGAGTTTCATAGTCAAAATGAGCCTCCCATACCAATAAACTCAGACACAGTAAAAGCCTTACTGTCATACCAACAAAATATTACCATAGTGACAAAATATTAATTTCTTCATATAAGCATATACCTAGAAGTGTACATCTACCTTGTAGAGGGAGGCGCTCCTTTCGAGGACCGCGTTCTGCAGCTGTGACATAATTGCCGTCTCCATGTCTGGGTAAACAAACACGGAGCTGTGTTAAAAAGTGTTGAATGTGCCGCTGCTCAGGTGAGTGTTTTCTGCTGGTGTGAAAGTAAAAGACCTCTAATGTCACAGTGCAAGTCCCCCAGGAGGTCGTCTAGCTCTTTGGTTCTTTGGCTGCGGTAGTGAAGACGATCCTCTGACAGAAACTAGCCATGAACAAAAACACACACACACATAAAGAAAGTGCAAAGGATTCCAGCAAGCACAACACAAACACATTACACACTCTGGGAAGTTTATACACCAACCATAAAGTCAAGCCCCTCTATCTCAAAATCCTCTTTCTCCACCATGCTGGGCAGCCGAGGGACAGAGAGCAGGAATCCTATCTGCAAGGGAAGTTTAACAATGATATATGAGCGCTATTACAGCTCTAGTTTTCCAGAGAAGCAATTTTCACGGCGCTGAGGCTGAACCTCCCACGACATAAATGTAGTTTGTGCACAGATACTATATATCAACCAGTCATTGTGTAGATATAAGCGCAGACCAGAGGGATGTATATGACACAGCAGGAGGGGATTCGAGCATCCAGATGTTCCAGTTCTCTCCTGGCTACATCTGTCAGGAAGTCAGACAACCCCATCATCTTCCTTTTCTCTGGGACAGGAAGGGACACAACAACATAAAGTTCACACTCAGTTTTTTTTAAGTTTTAATGTACCCACTGTTTTTATACGGTATTTTATGCCTGGTGTTTTATCTATGGCTCATAATCTTCCTTTGTTTTAGGTTTTATTTCATTTGTTCGCTTTGCTTGCATGATTTTTCATACACAACTGCGTATTTTATTGTTGTGTTTTATGTATTTGTTGTGAACGCTGGTTTTAATAAGTGCCATACAAATACAGTTTATTATTATTATAATTATTATAATTAAGCCTTATATACATGCGTGCACTTACTGTCATCAACTGCCGGATCCACATTTGGTTTGATGGTGAAGCGGTTTTCTGCTGTGCTAGTTTCAAAATCCACCTTTAGGGCCCAAAGCAGAGATGGATAACATTTAAGTATGCTCAACCACAAGGCGTTACCGATACTGAAACAAAAGCCAAAGGATTTCTAAAATATTCAGACAATTGAGAGGGTATGGGGAGAAGAACTTACAACTCGACTGATGAGCGAGGCGATATAATGCAGGTCATCAGAGAACCCCTCACTAATGTCACGAAAGAGCTGAATGGACTGAGGCAGATGTCGCACCGTGTCCCTGATACATACTGCACTGTACACAGTCTGACATACACACAAACACACACACAACTCTTGGTGCACACTTAACAAAGCCTCGGATGAAGATAATGTATGGTGTGCACGGTAATACTGCAGTTCGAACCTTGTAGAGACTCTGCCAGTCGGTCGCTTTAGTGTGAGAGAGAGACATCCTGCGCAGAACAGTCTACCACACACAGACACACACACACGCGTATTAGCTTTAGGGAGATGACATGATGTCAGTATTCAGATGGTGACTCAGTAGGTGGAGGGTAAGTGTTCACAGATGTAGAGAAAAGGAGTTTTGTTTGTCAGAGTTGTTACTGGGATGTTTCTGATGTTGCGGAGCGACGACTGCAGGGTGCTCAAGAAGTCAGAGTGTTGAGGCAATGTGAAGAAACGTATCACTTCCTGTCTTCTGGCCAACACAGTCAGATCCTGCGTCGGCCGCAAAAACCACTGCCTAAGACAGAGGAGGTCAGCATTTACATATGTTGTAGTAAAGTCTACATCCTCCAGTCTTTGATCAGAGTATGTTGTGACACACTTACACCACCCACAGATTTACATCAAGTGTTTTTTGCAGGTTTGAACAAGTTACATATACGTCTTTAAGAACTTATAAAAAGTATTCTGAATGCAATTTAAGACCTATTCTGAGATCACGTTAATCAAATCTGGATCAAATTAGATGAAAGCAATGTAATTTAGATTTTTTTTTTAATAAGCAGACGCCACATTAGCCCACACAGCACATCACCACACACTAGCTGCATGTGCTCCGATCCCCTCAAAACTCATTTAAAAGCGAGACTGACACAACTTTACAAAGGTAATGTTAACTTCATTATCCGATAAATTTTTAACTGACAAAATCGCATTAAATTCAGAGGTGTGGGTTTTAGACTTATTAAGACTTTTTAAGGAGCCACAGAGACCCTGTACGTCAATGTACTGTATATATAGTACCAAAAACAAAAACAGATGATATGTATGTTGGAAATGCAGACATATTGATCTTGCTGCCATAAATATAAGCGGCATAACAGAAACCTAACATTTTTATAAATACAAAAGTACTGACAAACGTACCGACATCACTAGTGTGACCGCAGTTTCTCAAACATACTCTATTTTCTTTATTTGGGCAGCACAGCTGTTCTACAGAGCGGTGAGGCCTTCATTATTTTTTGTTTAAATCTGATGTACAGACAAAAAAGTAAAGCAAGTAAAGTATAAGAGCTGATTCTCACCGTAGCAGTTTGGAGCCAAACTTGCACCTGCAGCGGTTTAACATCCCTGCAAAACACAATAAGAGCAAGCAGTTGGTGTCAACACTATTCATTAGAAAGAGAGATAAACCAATGTCCTTTAACCCTTCAGAGTTGCCTACCATAAAGACTGAGCCCTTCCTTTTCACCAGAATGCAGTTTGTACACTGATGGGTGGAGTTCAGACTTAAAGATCTGCAGAACACTGGAACAAATACATTTACTTTTAACAGAATTAAAATGTAATGAAACATTCAGATGCTGAGAGTCATATATCATATATTGTCTCGTATATTCTCCAGATATTGTCAATGTAATTATCTGTGGTACATACACTTACCTGTATGTGTCACAGTCAATCTTCACCATTCCTTTACTATATTGGGATGCAACATAATATGAGAGATTTTATGAGACATTAAAATGACATATCACATATGAGAGGTTTGATTCGCTGATAGAAAGGCAGAGAAATATCAAGAATGGAGTGACTAATGCAGTAAACGGTAATACAGTATACTATGAAATCCTAAAACTAGAAACGCATCATTTACTGAGGCATTTGTGACAGACTAAACCTGGAGTAGCAAAAAAAAAAGTGCAGTAAAAAGCCACTTGTCATTGAAAAAAAACCCTCCTCATTATGAAGAATGTGTTAGCGCAGTCCTGTGTGTATAAGCGTTTGTGTACATTGGCATGTATGTGTCTTACAGTGTGTAGGTGTTGAACTGTAAGATAGGAACTCCAACACTGCTGTCTTCCAGCTCCACTCCCACTCTCCTCCTGTCCAGACATTTTAACAGAGCGCCCACTGCCCTCAGCTACCCAACAGCACACACACACACACACACATACAAATAAAAGACATAAACACAAGAAAATGACAGTAAGACAGCTCCTGCAGAACGATAGAATGATGGATGATAGATAGACAGGTGGCCCACCATCAGGGGAGAGTCAAAGGAGATGCAGGAGGAGAGGTAAGACATCTTGTCTCTCTCTGAGATGGAGGCAGGGAGGAAAGGCAGATGGGCCAAAAGAAGCCTTTGCTTACCAACCTCCAGTCCTGCAACATTCAGAACATTGTATTTTACTATTCATTTATCTTACCTGTTCTGTGGGAAATCATATAAACTGAAGAACTGTGTTAACTCTAACTCTGTTTACCAAAGTCAACATATGGGTAAGTCACCACCTCTGGTTTGTAGTCCGGGTTTGTGGCTGAGATACAGAGCAGAAGAGAGAGATTAAAAAGCAATCTCATTTCCCTTGACCCAGAAACTATTATCTCACACCATCAAAACAAAACTTTCTTGGGCAATCCTTGTCCTACTCCCCATGATAAGATTTTTTTTTTTTCCCTCACAGAGCTTACCAAGTTGCTGCAAGAAGCGGGTCATGCTGTGGTCCTGTTTTGCACTGATAATGAGCACATTAGGCTGAACCTCCTGAATGACTGAAAGAGAAATAAGAGAGGTGGTGGTGGTGGGTGTATAGTGATCCTTATTTGTGAACCTTTAAAATGCACTATAAACCTGATCCCATTTGAGTAATAAGGGCTGTGTTAGGTGTAAAGTGTACCTCTTGTCAGCAGGTGGAGCTCGTGGTCGTCAGGAGTGTCTATCATGTAGTTTAAAGAGGAGTCTTTACTGTCGTAGAAACACAGGCCCACCCGTCCGTGCTGAGCCATAACACCCAGTAAAACCTGGCATAAACATGTAAACCGTGTCATCGCCGCAACTATCTGCTCTAGTGCTGAATGTCATGTCGTAATGTAAACTTTTACCTCTGCTGAATCTTCGTCTTCTTCTTCTTCATCGTGGTCATCAAAACGTACCCGTCCTCCTCTTCTCAGGCTTTCCAGAGCTGCCATGAAGTTATTTCTACAAACCACGGTCAAGTTAATGTAGTCTAATTGCCCTTCATTGGTCATTTGACTACAATAAATCTAGCTAAACATATAACTATAATGAACCCGCCGATTATCAGCCGGTTGGTTAGCCGTTTAATACATTTGTCCACTAGCTAATTAGCTAAATGAAGTGAAGCTGGTTATGCCAAGTTTAGCCAGATGAAGTGGTAGGTTAAGTAGCTTCACCAAGCATACATCATTGGGTTATACTTACAGAATGGGTTGGGACGTTTTATACCTTGTGTATAGTCAGTAAAGCCTTCTCAAAAATGGAAAGGAAGGTGATAATTTTGTGTTTGCTCTTCTCTCATACTTCGCTAACATTAGCCGTTCGCTTAGCTAGCTAAGCCGACGCGCGTGCGTTAGCTTTTGTCCAACATGTTTTACTTTTATGAAACTAAAGCACAATTAAAAAAAAAAAGAAAAGAAAAAGTTTTCCTATTTAGATGAATCAAATATTTAATAATTCAATTCATTCAAGAGGTCAGAGAGCTTAACAACAAGTGTTATTTAAAGGTAATGTGGGGAAAAAGAGATAATTCTGTAAATAGTGTTTTTTATTTATTTATATATTTTAGAAAAGTTGAAAAAATGATGTTAAAATTAATATTTGTGTCTATGCTACCAGTCTCTGCCATATCACTCCTTTGCTCAGAATATCTCTGAATCCTCTCCAGCCATTCTTGTTGAGTGGCCCATTCTCTCCTTCATTCTAAACTTTGTGAAAGAATACATAAACATTTGACAATCTCACACACAGTGGAAGCAGTTTATTTTACAGAACAACACAACAAAAGGTAAATCACTGCCTCAAATTTCCTCCCAGCTGTTGAAATGCTTTGAAACTCAACAACGCAACACTTCAATTTACATTTCGCATAGTAACAAATAAGATAAATATTAAATGCACGCATTAGTTTATTATGTCACAAACGGTTCATTTCATTTATGAGAAGAGATGCTTGACTTCTTGCTTGAGTTCTTGACTGACAAGATTTCCTATTAAATATTTGTCTGTTAGTGTGAGAGTGCACTATAGACTAGAACGCAGGTAGTGCTGGAGAAAAGGTGGCAGAGGCAGTTTGTCAGTTTGATTTTGCCTCTGCTGCCCCAAAACCTGACGGATAGAAAGTCCACACAAAGCCATCAGCGCTGGAGGATCACCTAAGAAGGAGACAAAAAAGAGAAATGTATTAGTTTATTTGTTTCAGAGGTATATGCTGCCGCGATTTCCATTAGCCAGTTAAGATCCGTGTAAAAACCCTGACACTCACGTTTAGTACCGTTCAGGTATCGTAGCCGAATGCTGGCTCCTCCCCTCACACTGCTCACCGCTGGGAACAGCTCCACCGCACATGGGAGGTCTTTAAAAGCTACGCCAAGAAAGATGCCATCCACAATAAATCCCAGAGTCCCTGCGTCAGCGTCCAAGACCAGCAGGATGCTCTCTGGAATGGCAAGAGAGGTTTCCACAACCTCTGCGGAAGACTGAGTCCTAAAATCCTCTGCAGCCTCAGAGTCACACCTCCTCCTCTCTCGTGGGTAAAGTCCGAGACTCTGCCCACCATGCCAGAGCTGATTGGTTTTAAGTTCCCAGCCCCATGACTGTGCATCTCCACCCATCAGCACGTTGTACCCTGAGGCCTGCAGGGGACAGTTCTGAGTGGAAACGCCAATGACAGCGTGACTTCCTCTGTGGTTGGGGTTCCACTGCACTTCCCAGACGTGAAGCCCACTGTTCACCCCCGTCTCTGCCCTCGCCCCATCACTGCTCTGCTCAACAGGCGAACGTGTCGCTTCCTCTTTGCAGGCAGACAGCAGGAAGTGAGGAGAGCGGTGGACAGAGCTCCACTGTGAGCGTTTGTCACCTGGAGCAACAGGAGAGGAGCTGAGAATGACCGCCAGACGAGAGGACTTTGGGACAGCTAGTGGAGAAAAAGCTGAAGTAGAGGACGAAGGGCTGTCTTCTGTCCTACTGTACAACCAAACTGACAATTTGAGACCCATTATCTCAGCCTACAGAGCAGCGCAGGGTAAGTGGAACCTCTGCTCGGTGTCGTCAGAGATAACTGTGGAGAAAACACAACCAGGGATAGGTAAAGACACAGTGGGCTAAAGCTGAACAGAATAGAATAAAATGAAGTAAAATAGACTAGAACTGACAGGTTACGTTCACGTTGCTATTTGTAGGATGATGTTGAGGTGCAACTATGACCCAGAGTCTGATGAATGTGTATTTACATACATTGATGATAAAAACAGAAGACGGCATGAAACCATCAAAGCTCTAGTGACTTTGAAAACAGGTGAAAACAGCACGTTATGTGGGCCTTGCTTTTGTCTTTAAACACAGATATGCAGTTATGATGTTATGTAAAACTCTCCAGCACCTATTTGTGATGTTCACTCGGGTTTTCATAGTTTTCATAGAGTAATGCCTTTACTCTGATGAAAACCCGAGTAAACAAAAAAGTGGGTCACGAATTAACGGCCAGCGGAAAACGTAGGTCCTCAAGGTGAGATAAGTTGAGGACCACTGGAGTAGAGGTCACTGGAGTAGAGCAGAGCAGATAAAGTAGAGAAACCAACTGGTTGGATTAACGTAGGGTAGAGAATAACTGAACAGAAGAGTAGCAAAGTATTCAGATTGTTTACTGCAGCTAAAGTACTAATGCCACTCTGTGACAGTACCCCACTGCAAGTACAATTCTGCGTTTAAAACCTTACTTGAGTGTATGTCAGTATTATCAGCAAAATGTACTTAAAGTATGAAAAGTAAAAGTAATCATTGTGCAGTAAAATGGTCCCTATCAGTGTATATTATTATTATTATTATGATGATGATGATGTTTCTGGATTCATTTTACTGCTGCGTTCATGTGTATATGTTACACATTGCTGCTGTAGATGTTTAAACTTGAGCTCATTTGAACTACTGTATAGAGACATTTTCTCAACCCACAAAGGAACAGTTTATCACGCACATCTGGAGATACGTGATTTCACCGAAGAAGGAGATGAAACATTGTAATTGTAAATAAAAGTAGCCAAACTAAATCTGTCAGACAAATGTAGTGGAATATAAAAAAAAAAAAAGCACCACATATGTTATACTGAGATGCAGTGGAGCAGAGGTAAGTTGCATAAAATGTAAACACTCAAGTTAAAGCTACAGGTGCCTCGTATAAGGACCTACGTGAAAAGCTCAATGATCCACCACTGAGTACAGAAGATGAATGCGGAATGGAAAGAAACAGAAGTTCTTTTAATCTTACCAGATGTTTGGCTGATCTCTCTCTCTGTGTGTGCGGTGTCTGAGTGCAGTCTCGTTTCCGGATCCCCTGTGTCAGTGTCAGTGTCCGTCTGTGTTTATAACAGTCTCTTATCAAGCCTCTCCCGCGTCTTATCGCTCCGCTCGGTAACGTAACCCGCGCCGCCTCCTCCGGTGTTTTTGCGACGACCTCCGCGACGGGAACAGCACAGTCCATCACTTCAGACTGACGCCACACAGATCTGCAGAGACAAGGACGAGATTATACTCTGACGTGTTTCACCAAAACGATGGACTGCGAGAGAAATCCACAGTGAAATGATCACATCCACCGTGATGTTACCCGGGCTTCAAAGCCGTCATCAATCCCCCTGTTTGTTTTCTCCTCACATCTCCTTACTTTAAATTTTTTTTTTTTTTATCGGGTTCTGTAATGAATGTAAACATAAACGGCAAAGCATAGAAAGAGGATTAAACTCGGGCTTTTAATTAATAAGAAGATAAATATGCAATAGATCCCAAATCGGCTCATAATTCCGATTTGGAGCGCATGCGCAGACGACTAGACGGTATGTGGGGAATTTAACCATCAGCAATGTCTTACAGACGCCAAATTGGATTTTTAGTATAAAAAGTTAAGTTTAAAGTATAATCATTACCTGTAGTAACACATTCAGCCAGATATTTATAAATATTAAAAAGGATGAGCTCATAGAGAGTAGCAATAGTAATATAGATTAATAATATAAAAACAATATAATAATATAGAGCTGAAACTGTCCTTATATGGGCAGTTTCATACAAAGAACCAGCGATAGCAATTAAAAATACCCCTGCACTATCACTTATTTAATACAGAAAGTGATAAATATTCAAGTGATTACAGTCAATCAATGTAGATAAAAAAACTTTATTTTTTCTTCAGTGACAGTCAAGGACAGGTATTTAGTAACACAACATAAATCATAACCACTTTTAAAATGATTGGTTTACATCACAAAAACGAACAAAAATTGATCTAGATGTGTAGTATCTGGGATGCCTTTAAGTCTTCACATCATCGCTGCACAATTAACAACAGCTGGAGTAGTAAGCAGAAAAACAGTATCATTAATTCTTGTTGTCGGATATTGCATTAACATAGAAATGAACCGCAACTGACTGAGCTCGTTTGAGAAAGTAAGACATTGTGCTTTTATGTGTCAATTTGAAGTTGTGAAAATCAAAATCAAAAATGCAACTGAGGAGAACCATGTCTGGTATTTTCATTGGCGCCGAATGCCAAATAAAAAAAAAGACTTTTAACTGTTGCTGCAGATATAAAAGGCCCGTCTCTGCCTATAAGACATGACTGAGGGGCTAAATACCCAACATCCTACTGGAGGAGAGTCCACATGAAACTAGGTCATGTTATGTGGTGTCATGATGGCTCAAAGGAAGGACAAAATGTGAAGACCACACAAGACGCTTGAAGTAAAAACACATTTATTTAACAGTTTGTGCACAGTCACAAGAGCCCAAACTGAAAAGTTTTCCAATCACCTTCATATTGATAACGTTAAATCCCGAGGATGACGGGGCCTCAAAGTTAAAATCTGAGTCTTCTAGCCCATTGCATTGCAGAGATATTAACTGTGACACTTGGGAACCGTGACATCTAACACATTTGTGTACCAAAATGTCACACGTAATAAAAATAAATGAAATAGGCTATGCAAGTCAGTTCATGAGTAATGTGTGGATGTGTGAGCGTTTAAAGATGTGAGAGAACAAAAGATAAACAAAGTCTAACCAAGCAAGCAACGAGAGAGAGACCGATCGCAGCATTTTGTTGTGTCTGCTTGGAGTTGAGGCCCATCTAATCGCGCAGATACGGTGAAACAGTCCATGTAGTTTTACTTTCCATCCATTTCATGTGTTCGGGATCATCTTGAGTGTCTGTATCTTTAAAACCTGTAGAGCAGATGGATTGTTGATCTCATATCGCAAATGTTTCAGACAAACCTACAGGAAGTCTTTCAAATACGAACGCCTCCCTCTAAAAAAAAAAAAAAAACATACCTGCCCTAAATACTGATCGTGTATTATTTATTTTACAAAGACTGCTCTGGTATTGTCTTATCTTTCTGTCCAAATGTCATTGTGTCAGTTGTTTTTACTGTTTATGTGTCCTGAGAGGCTTTACGTGAACTCAGGTTAAATAACACTTTGTGCTTTTCTGCTTTTCAGTTATTGGCTGTAATGTCCAGAGGCCAATTGAATTTCAACCATTTGTTCTATAGTAATTTAATCTCTCACCAAAAATGTGTTTCTTGTTGTAAATCAGCCCAGCAAAGGAAATGAGCAGACACAACAACAAACCTTTGTTTGCCTTATGTATTGCTGTGGGCCTCCGAGTAGATAAGATCTGTCTTCTACCTTATTCAATGTATTAACTTTTTAAGACAATGTAAAACCACTAACTCTACTTTTGACTCTGATGGCTTCTGGTGTATTGCGATGGGACCTCTCCTTTCATATTATAACTCAAAGAAAACACGTTTCAGACAAACTTGCAGGACACCTCAACTTGAGGGCACCAACACTCGACCTGAAATGAAGAAAAAATAAATAAATCAGATGGCATTGCATCACACGTACACACCTCATAGGTCTGATCTTTTTAATCATATGTGTATGCCAGATCTGTTTTTTTTTTCATGACAGTATGAGCAGCACAAATCACATGGAATCAGACCTTTTCCATTCAGATCTGGTCCATTTCCACATGCGGGTCTGAGTCAGATGCAGGTCTGAGCTTTTGCACAGTGACCTCAGTCTGAACAGTCAGATCAATTCGTCTGCACCGGAAGGAGTCACTCACGTATAAAGTAGTTCAAATGACGTTCAACATCCACAGCAGTTAAATGTAGCAGGCACGTGAATGCAGCACTAATACATCAAATGTAATAGGAAAACACTGACAGGGACCATTTTACTGCACAGTGACTACTTGATAAGCGTTACATATTTTAACATTAGTCGCTCATATCTGAAGTAAGTGTGTGCTGGGTGAAGTTTAAACTCGATGATTTCCTCTTTCTCTGCTCTTCGACTACAAGTGCAACATGAAGTCTTATGGACTATGGATCAATAACATGTTTTCAGGCATCAATGCGCCGATGCACGTCAGTCCCAACAGTGACAGCACCTTATTAACCCTTACATAAAGAGATGCAAATACACAAGTTGTAGTTACAGATTTTTAAAAGAGTCTGTCTTATTCGTCTTTGGAGACCCTTTTGTCTGAGCTGAGAGCAGAAATCTGGTTCAGTGAAGCTTTTGGAAAGGGTTGTTTTCTCACCTCTAGTATGCTTCATGTAGTAAATGAGCCCCACGGCTGGAAAACCCAGACCGAGCAGAAGCCCTGCCGTCCCAACTGTGATCTTATTCCTCTCAGACGCAGACGAGGGATCTGGAGACGAAACGATCACAAAGGTTGCAGTAGATCCACATATTCATTTTTAATAATGTGCATGTTAGGTTAATAACATTTATTTAAATTCTTCCACCAAAATTCTACACAAAATGAATAAATATGAGACTGGGTTGAATTGATACTGAGTCAGTAAATCAATAAAACACTGACTTAATAAAATAGACTGAAGGTATTGGGGGCTTTTTTTGAATTAAATTTGAACCAATTTCAGTGGAAGAAATTGAACTATATAATACTCAGTAGACTTTAATAATAAAAGAAACTGATTTATTTTACTCATTTTAAAGTCACTTACTTGAGTCATTGAAAAAATATTTGATAAGTAGATAAAGTTTTAAAATACCTCGATGATTAAAATCTATATTCTTTATTTCCATATTTCTAAAATTGAAATATTTATCCAAAAATGTGATTTTTGTTTTACTTGTTTGAATCTATTTATATTTTACAACCTTAAATCTACTCAATAATATTATGTGTCACCTTGTTGCCAAACTTTATTTAAGTAATCAATGGCCATATGTTTTTATGATGTACATACTTATTTCATACACACTCTCTTACCCCAGTCATGACGTCTGGGCTCCATGAGGCTGGCGTGCTCCACCATACAGGTGATTTTCTCTCCAGGTGTGGGTGTATACTCCAGATAGGAGTGTATCTGGTAAAGCCAGTTCCCACTGGGTAACTCCTCGGTGGACGTCACATCAGATGTCACCTCCTTCCCGTTCCTCAGCCATGTCACTCTGATTTGTTTGGGATAAAAGTCGTACACGCTGCAGAGTAACATGCCTGGATGTTCACTACCCACTGCCTCCACTGACTTCAGCCTGACGTAGGGCTCGACTAACACAAAAAACACAAAGGGTTGTTATTAAAACACGTCTTTTTAAATGGCTATCGAACTAATTCATTATGATGATGTTATAAGGTGTCAGGGACGCAGAGGGCTCAACTAACATAAAATAACAAAAGGCAAAATTTTGTCAGGAAATAACACTTGTTTAGTCAATCTACTTATACGCATCTGTTAATTCAGAGAATATAAATGAGCTCACCGAAGTAATTGGGTTTCAGCAGCTCCTCCGATGCAATTTGGAGTTCTTTGCATTTTGCTAGATTTTTTTTTTCTTGATCCAGAAAAGCTTTGCTTTTGTTCAAGTCATCTGCCAGTTCCTTTGTTTTGTTTGTGTAGCCCTCATACTTTCCCAGAGTGCTGTTATACTGGCCCATAAACACCTTGTTTAAGTAGATTTGCTCCAGGTAAACGAGATCGTGGCCATCCGGGTCACTGAACTGGCAACGCATCAAATAATAACCAAAGAGAGCATCTGCAAAATACAAAATAAAGATGTCATATCAGTGAGTGTAGTTCATTGACCACAGCAGAATCTGACCTCCATTTAAATTCTAAACTGGATATAATACTGAATATAATATAATACTAGAAAGGCACCTTCTATTTAAATGTCACTTACCTGTTTTTGAGAGAAACAGGAGACAGAGCAGTGAAAAGAAGCTGATAAACATGGTGTCAAAGGAGAAACAGCAAGTCTAAACCGTAAATAAGTTGATATGCATTAGAAACATGAGGAAGTAAAGACTGAAAACCAGTAGGCAGGTGTGGCATAAAGTAGGTGGTGCAGTTGTTTTTCATTCATCCTCTGTCTGAATAGATGAGAAATGGGAACTATGATGAATCCCGTAAAAGATGTATGCAGATTTTACTGTGTGTTTTACAAACCAGTCAAAAAGCTTGTTATTTCAGATCTGTAGTGACCCATTTTATTTCCAAAAAAGGGGAAATATTATGTAATGTGATCTGGATTTATTGTTTGTTGTTGCAAACACATCAGGGAGCATCTCAAAGCATCCGTAAGTATATGATGGCAGAGGTGGAATAAAAGAAATATTAATCACACATGCAACAGAATGATGTCATCATATCATAGACATTTTATTTGATTTCCACTGGAAAAGCATTAACATGAACAATGTTTAACCTGCAGTAGTTGGATGAGGGAATTAATGCAGAACAAATTACACAAAGAATTACAAAAATGTGTACCTGTATCTTAAATATATTGCTTATATAAGAATGTTAAATAAACCTAACTGCAGTAACCAGCATGCAAACAGAAAGACCAGTGAATTAATTATAGAAAATATAATCTGGCATGTTTTGTATATAGTGAGGTGTGGTAAATATTAGATTACATCAAAGTCAGTAAACTGTTTTGATATGTTTGTCTTCTCTGTGAGAAACTTTTTGGATTTGGACATGGTTTCACTTTTACATTTGAGCCATGAGTCATTCATAACAATGTGATTGTTGTTCACGCCTCTTATCACAGAAGTCAGGTTTTAGGAGAACATAACTCATCGGGATCATGTTCATGTTTTATAAACACCATTACTGTGCATAGTGTCCCTTGACAATTAAAAATGTTCCGGTTGCGACTCCCATTAAGGCCACAGTCAGACCCACTCCACAGAAAATATCAAGACCAAGACTGGAATGACTCAGGTCGACGTCTGTGGAGAAAATAACCCACATTACAAACATGAAGCATCGTGTAAATGTTATTTTTCAGTGCTTTTGCCAGATAAATGATTCACCCCAGATCCTGGTTTTGGGCCTCTCCAGGGCAGAGTGCTCCACGGTGCAGCTGTACACGTCGCCCTGCTTTGGTGTGAATGTCAGGGTTGAGAACTGGTGGAAGGTCTGGTCACTGTTGGGATAATATCGACCGAGCGACACCCCCTCTGACACCACCTGACCGTTTTTGGTCCAGATGACGCTGATGGAAGGAGGGTAGAAACGATTCACGAAGCAGACGAGACTGTTTTCAACTCCCAGCTCAACTTCTTCAGACGGGTAGAGGACGCTCTCAGGAGGGTCTTCAGGGGTTAAATGACAAGTGAAAACCACTTATTTCATTTCATCAATTAGAGATGAATGTTAAGATGAGTACAAAAAAAATAGATACGTTTACCTTTTTCTTCTGGTGGAATAACCTCTTTTTCTAATGATTCTATATATCCCAGAACACCCGAACACTCTTTCTTGTTCTTCAAAGCGTTACGGTATACATGGTAACTTTCAACCATTTGACTTGGATCAAAAACAATAAATTTAGGCAAAGTGACTACCACCTCATGTCTTTGAAAATCCACATAAAAAATCTCCTCAGCATCAAATTCGAACCCCACCTCAGTTGTGGCATTGAAAAAGCCGCCCACATAGTACACAAATTCCCGGGGAACTGAAAATCAAAAGAAGAGAAATAAAGAAAGCCTTTAATAAAGAAAAGCTACAGATTCTGCATGACAATGAAGTAGTTTCTGTTTAATCCAACAAAGCATTTGTATTCTTGAAAGAAAGCAGAAACCTCTCCTAATACGTTAATGTCTCTAAATGTGCTATTATCTTAAAAAGAGAAAAGTGTTAAATTTGAGGCTCATTCTTACTTTGCGAAAATGCACAGAAGGTGTTGAGGATCAGGAATATGACGGCAGATCGCTTCATGTCTGAGCTGCAGATCGTTATCGGAGAAATACTCTGTACGAACCAATGTGATTCTATTTTTTATCTCTGATGCCAGGAACAAACTCAGACAGAGTCACATGACCGCAGTGAGTAAAAAACAAAGCAAATGAACGATGTTATACTGTAGGTCCATGGTGAATTATCACCTTTAACCTGCATCCACAGTATCTAAAGCTAATAATGTAATAAATTAGACAATGAAAACATTTAATTAATCATTTTATAGACGGAAGAGTTTGGCGAAAGGTTTCCAGAACTTCTCTGTTTTACGGACAACAGTCGTCTAACTGGTTTTGCAACAACAGGAGAAATAAACAGTGAGCTTTAATAAAGCTTTTGGACCAGAGCATGAGAGATGTGCATGAAAATGCCTTTTCCCAAACTTAGGTTCAGGACTCAGAATGGGTGTGGACCTTTTTTATTGGGTCACCAATTGACAAGAGTAAAATACATAAAAAATCTTATATATGAGTTGATTTTCCTAATTTCAAAATATTAGGAAACATAAAAAGAGGCCAGAGGTTTCAAAAGTGATCCTGTCGCACACAAAAAGGTAAATATTTACAATATTTTAAAAGAAATGACTAAAGTGTCTTGTTAATCGTCAGTTCATGTTGTGGCTCCATATCAGGTCATGATCTCTCGTTCATGTAAGAGATTCTTCATGTTGAGCTGCAGGTGGCGCCAGAGGTCTGAAGTTGTTTTTCAGGTTTCAGCTCAGGTTTAAAAGGCGACAGAGACTCAAACAACCGAATGGAGGAAAAGAGAGGCTGAAACTTTGAGCTTCAACACTTTTATTGCCATACACAGCGAATATATACAGTAAAGTTATGCAGCAGAGTTTTTTTTTTAGGTTAATGTATTGGCCCTGTTAAAAAGGAAAATACCTTAACTTCCTCTTCCAGCTGTTAGAAAAAAATCATTTAAAGATTAAAAAAGAACCGAGGTTTTCATTTAAATGTACATCAGGGCTTTAATCTGTGAATCAGACGTTTCTGTCTTAAAGCGTCCACTTTATTTTAAATCTCAAAGACTGTTTATTGAAGCTGCTAAATGACCTCCTGTCACTAATGTTTGACAACCTCATGATAAAATAGTGTTTAATGCAAATGCCCGCCTTCAGTGGTCGGCACCAACACCTGACCTGAAAAGAGAAGAAAAAATATTAACACTGGAAAAC
>JAPQRN010002812.1:0-51133 GCA_037367275.1 Coranthus polyacanthus | reverse complement strand
ATCTTCTCACACTATACGCCTCACACCTGCACATCAAAGAGATCAATACCTCTACATCACATACACAATCTAACACCCTCAGTACGACCCGTTGATGACCTGAGGTCGACACAAGGGTTAATCTGTTTTTTAAATTTTCATTGTATCACAATTTAGTTTTTGTTTTGTTTTAAATCCATCTATTTTTTTTTATCTTCCATCTAAGTTTTTTTTATTTTTTTTTTATTTCACCCTAGTGCAGTTTCATCTGTGAAGCACTGCAATAATTGAACTGCAATACTCTGCGCGAAAGCTACTCCTGGTGATGTTTATACACTGTTTGTACAGTGTATGGTTGTACACTGAATAGCTGCTACAGGCAGGGTATGAGTGGAGCATAATATTTGGCATGTGGAAAACAATTTTAGTGTCCAGTCTGAGGGAGTGATTGCTCTCCTTCATTCATTCTCCCCGTATCTAGAGACACAAAAATACCAGATGAAGTCGGGAATGCTTAACTGAAAATCAGTATTCCAGGTCATGCTCAGCTATGGAAGTGAAGCAGGATGAATTAAAATTAGGGGGAAAAAAAAATTGGTCCCGTCACCCCAGGCATAATGCAGTCTCAAGCATATCAGGATGCCCCAGCTGTGACCATGCAGTCTTATCATTTTGAAGCCATGTAACACTGTCTACTTTCTTTTCCTCTTTCCTGCAAACTGTAAAAGCAATTTCAGTGCATCTTGTTGCCAGTGATATTTTCCTTCCTCAGCCACTAAGTAGAGGAACAAAAATAAATCAGAGTGCTCTTTAAGGTCATGGAGAGAAAACACAGATGTTCTTGTTCCTGATTGTAACATGGTTGTGTGGATTCTACATGCAAAGGAAGACAGACAAAGAAAAGCTTTCTGCAATTTCCTTTTCCTTGTTTCAAGGCAGCTTTTACATGTGTTTCCCTACATAACTATAGGGCACTTATTGTTTTTTTTTGCTCTGTTGAGGACAAATTTGAAATGTGAAAAGTTGCAGAAACGCAATGAGTCATGTTTAATGATCACTCTACAGAAAACACACCTGCTCTGGTGAATGCGTCATATGTCTAACTATAAGCCTTCAATCATTAAACGAATCCTGTAGTTTTGTTTTTTACATTAGAACCAGCAGGGGTTGTTATATACTTAAAACTGCCAAACAGGTAACATGTGGTTTCTAGAGGGAAACAAATTTGATTTTATTTGACTAAGAATTTCTATTGTAATTTTCACTATTACACACAAAGTGTGTGGAAGACCCTGATGCATGGCTGGGGGTTTGGGGGCTTCATGCAAGAAAACTTGACATTCTTCTATAAAAAATAACATAATTTCACTTCATTTTAGATGTGTACGAAAAAAAAACAAACAACAAAAAGCTTAGAAACAAAAGTCCACTGGGGACCAACTCCAACTATAAGATCTGAGAAAACCATTTAGTTAGTTTTCATAGTTACCATATAAATATTACCTTAATTTAGCTTAGGAGGTGGACACAATGGCTCAAGTCCTGCGTCTATATTCTTCTTATAACAGTAGGGAAAACCCTGCATCATTTAATCTACAAAAATATCCCCTGTCTTTGTATTAAGTAAATCTAAAACAGTAAAACTGTGTTTCATTCCTCTGATTTTATAATCAAAGTTGCTTTGCATGACCGTCGGTCTAAAATAAAACTGAAAATGGGTATTAGGGGAGAATATTTGTATATTTGTGTGGTCCATACATCTCTGTCTCTTATCCATTGTGAACTTTTATAAATGACTTGACATAGTTTTCTAAAACATAGCTGAAAAACAGCTGAGTGAATTTTACCCGTTGGCAGTTCTAGGGGTACAAACCTTATAGTCTGAGACTGAATTTGTTTTGGATGACCTTTGCCCTTCTGTGAGTCAGGGATTAGAGTCAGCACTCATAATGAGGGCAAGTAGGGATCTAGGCTGATCATTTCCTCATTGAACAAAAGGTCACCGATCAATATCTCTGCACAAGTTTGAAAAAAATATTTTCATGTCTGCGGAAGAGAGGGTATAATCTGTTGATAATCAACAGTTGATTACCACCTGTGTCTCCCATGTGGGACACTTTCCTAACTAGCACTGTGCTCGTTTGATTAGTTTTGATATGATGAATGCTTTTATTTAACAAATTCTGCCCCTGCAGAAATAACATTTGTGTCTTGCTTGTACTAAAGGTGCACAGGCTTACAGCACGTAAAAGACCTACCCGAGAACATGAATCAGCTAAATTATTAAATAAGAAATACAGATACAGATGCGTAATAATTTAAAAAGTATGGTGTTGGGCCATGACTCCAGAACAGCTTCAGTGTGCTTTGGCATTTTTTCTACAAGTCTGTGAACTCTAGGGATGCACAGCACTCCTCCAAAAGATATTCCCTTATTTGGTGTTTTGATGATGGTGGTGGAGAGCTCTGTTTAATGTTTTGGTCCAAAAGCTCCCACAGGTGTTCAGCTGGGTTGAGATCTGGTGACTGTGAAGCCCACAGCATATGATTCACATCATTTTCATACTCATCAAACCATTCCCTGAGCCCTCGTGCCCTATGGATGGGGCCATTGTCACCCTGGAAGAGATCACTGACATCAGGTCATTCCTTTAAATTGTCACTGGACTCTTTACGGATTCCATCCTGCAGAGTAAAAATCCACACAGCTCTTAATAATAAGTATGGTTCTTGCAAACATGTAAGTCATTTAGCATAATTTACATTCACAGCATGCCCAGCATCACGTAACAGTTTCTAATTGTTTCCAATAGCTGCAGATATGTGTTGTAATTGAATCAACATAGGACACATCATCACGCCCGCAGAGCTATAACTGCCAAACTAACAGCCTCAGTGAATAGATTACAACTTCTGTAAAGGTTATAATTTGACAATTATCGTGTTCACAAAATACCACCTCTTCATATTTTAAATGATTTCTTAAAGTGCTGCACCATTTTCTATTTACTTAGTTCATTCTCCAATGACAATTCATAGCTATATAGATTTACTGGTGAGCGTTGCCACAGATTCATCCTGATGTGCTGGGAATTTACAAGTGCATTTTCTTTAATCCCTGTTCTTAATCGACATATGACAGGGCTTCAAGCTCTGAGAAGTCTGTAAACCATAGCAACAGGTCTGGTGAGACCGACTGCAATTACATGACTAATCACAGAATCAGTTGAAGCTGCAGGTGAATTAGTACCTGGTAGCTTCTTTAAACTGTGAAAAGAATTCCCTCTAAATGGCAAATGGCAGGAGGTGATGCTTCTCTTAGATGTCTTCAAATTAAATGTGTTCACTTTCAGAAACCTTACATGACTGACAACTAAGTGACTGGTTGTGCTCAAAGTCATGATTCAGTGTCACCTCTGATTAAATTTGCAAGCTAAACCTGTCAATGACATAACATATAAGGCATTGTGCATAAATGACAGTGGCTAGATGTCAAGTACCCAGCATCTACTTCTCAGAATGCAATGGATAAATTACATGCTTTTAAAGTACTAGCTCACTTAGCTACAGTTTTTGGATAATCACAGCCTTTAATGCTAAAATCTTGGATCACAATGCCCCCTTCTGGTGAGGGCAAGACAAAGTCACACCTGATACTAAAGTAGGACTGTGCTGTGGAAATGGAGCATGATTATTGGACTCAGTCTTGTGTGTTGATTGTAAGTCAAAAAAAATCAACCACATGGCCATGACAGGAAATCTCCTGAAAAATCTCCTCTCTCAGTGGGAGAGCCTTAAAAGCAAATAGTAAACTGTTGGAGTGACGTTTGGATGGAGAGTAGAGCAGGCATGTCTAAGCTCTTCCATCTGTGTTCCATCTCCGTATTTTTCTGAGCAGCCAAGCATCCTGTTTTTCTGTAAGCCAGAGCACACATACATACCGAAGCCATTCAATTCTTCACATCAAAACCCTCCATAAAGGGTAGTTGTGGCCTCGGCTTTGGGGGAAAAAGATGGGCTACTTATCCCAATAGGTTTTATATTTCTCAGTCACTCGACTCTTCTCGGCGCCATTCAGGCCATGCTTGTTTTCTAAGCATTAGGATTAAAATCGCTCTCCCGAGAGAGAGCCAAGAAAAATCTAAAAACGGAATCTAAGAATTTGAGATGGCTGCCTCAAGGGGCTGTTTGTGCTTCCCCTCTAAAATACAGAGCCAATTTATCCTTAGTCCAACTTTTTTCCATATATTACTTGAATGGAGCTTATGTCTATTTATGGAAAATGAGGACAACTCTTTACCTTGCTGCTTAAAAGCATTTGGGATCTTAGAATTGAACACCAGAAATATTCCTCCTCATTCATGTATGAATATTCAATATGTGTTTATGCAGATATTATTCCATGAAACAGTCAGAATGACAGAATACATTAGGAAAACTGTTTATCAAAGTGTAATCAAATGAAATGCATGCGCACTGAATGAAATATGCATGACAAATTGGCTTTGGAGCACCCTGAGCAGGCATGTCCTCTGAACCTTTGCACAAAATCTCATTGAAATTCTTTTCATTATGACTGTGGCACTACAGAGAAACAGAGAATCAGAAGGACAGAGAAAAGATGAGGATAAGGATTCTCTGATTACAGAGAGAGGAAAAGCCTTGCATCATGTACTAGAATAAAATTACAGTATTATGCAATTTTACTGCTGGAAAAAAAAAAAAAAATCACACAAGATGAGCATTTAGTCATTTTATTTACAAATGTTACTTGAATAAATTTGCCTCAATGCCTTTCAGTATGATATATTCTTCACATGGAAAACCTGTGTACAATCTTTCATCTATCACTGATAACCTCAGATGAGTGCTTAAAAGCAAGACAGTTTTTTTTAAATATATTTTGAAAGAATATTCTTAATTTTTTTTCCCTGTTACAAACAAAAAGGCACATAAACATGATGAGAATACCTTGCTCAACAAACATTAATACCACAAGACTCAGCGGAGAAGAATCATGAACAAGAGAAGATGATCTCGCAGGGTTCCTCAAAAACTACAACAATCCACCTCTAAAATCTGTCTCTGTCTAAAATGTGTCATTAAAAAGATCTGCCTCAGTAATCTTATAGACTAGTTTCATGGCTAAAACATTGAAAACCTCTGTTGCATGCAGAATCCCACTTTGTACAATTGTAATACTAAATATAACAATAAAGTAGATAACTTCTTAGCAAGCTTATCCTTTTGATCACACACTGTCAGAAGGAATATGCATCATATGGACATATATGCCCCAAGTTGCCAAACGTTTGTGCTATTTGCTATGGCTTCAATGTTCATTTTTTATGTTCATGGGTTGTTGTCACAAGTAGTCTCTTCATCAATTTGCTGGAGTATAGTCATATCACATAGCGGTTGGTTGGCTGGCTAAAAGAAAAGAAAAAGAAACATTGAACTTCTCGAAAAAACCCCCAACACATTCTCATCCTGATAAGCTTGATCATACGTGTACTCACTTTTAAATCGCATATAGCAGGAGTTACAGTAGAGCTGTTTGTTTCGTATTCTGACTTCAGCTCCAGCTTCTGATCCTCCAAGGTCTGACTTACAATCGATACACTGAGGGGTTGGAAAGGGAAGAGTTAAAGAGCTGCCTCACTAGTCAAAGGGAGCTCTGAGTGTTTTAAGCGTCAAAGTGCACAGAGGGATCAGGACAGACAGACCGAAGGCCCTCGATAGCGTGTCAAGAGAAAAAAAAAAAGAAGTCGAAGGAATACGTGAAAATGACAAGAAGACAAAGACGGGTAGAGAGGATCACAGTTCAGAAACAGGAAACCAAACCGAAGTGAAGACCACAGTATGAGGATGAACGAACCAGCGTGAAGCTTAGGAAGAAGGAAACAAAGTGAGGGGTTGATTAATATGACTCCCAGGTTTTGGCACAAAACAGAAAATGTATTAAAATCAGCTGTAAAACCATCTGGTTGTTGAGATTCATTCTTATCAGATTAGTGAAAAAGACAGAATCCGGAGTGGTCAGGTTAGTTTTTTTAGGAGTGCCGCAGAGCTGCTCCGGCTCATCAGGAGCACAACTCTCACCTTAAAGCAGCTCAAATGATAACAGAGCCCAAGGGACTCGATGATCATGGCTGCTCCCTTTCCCAGCGGGGTGTCACAGAATGTACAGATTTTCTTGCCACTCACTGACCTGGATTACAGAATGTAACAACTGTGATATGAGATCCGAGCACACATGCATGTACGCATGTATGAATGGTTACACACACAAGCACACGTTTACACTGGTATACACCATGGGTAGTTATACAGCCCTTATTATGAATTTCAAAAACCTGAACCCCACTGAAAAACGCCTGGAAGTGACATAAAGAAGCCAATATCAATGTGAAAGGTTGGGGGAGAGCATGCCGATATGGCTGGAAACTGACTAAAAATGGTTGTTAAATAAAGTTGTTTAAAAAATTCTGAACTTCTTTGTAGTATTCAAGGTCTGAACTTTTTTTTGTAGCAGCAAACAAACTTTGACCAGCATTTAGAAGATGTCAGTTTAAGTCTTAAAATGTCAGACTGTGCAATAAGAACACCTGATCACGGATACACACAAAACGAAATACTGAATGTGCAAGTGACATCGAGCAGTTAACTTGTACCAAATAACTGCAAATGCCTCTATAACCTGTTCGGTCTGTAATGAAAGGTAAATTGATTAATAATGATACATAACAATATCAGATAAAACAGGTGAAAAAAAAATGTATTCAGTGTTATCCTTTGCCAACACTCCCCCTTGAGACAGCACCTGGGCAATGATTATACAACCCAGTATACCAGTGAGAGGTTAGAGGCAGCTTGTTGGGAGCGTTAGTCAAAGCAGCACTGTTGATTTTACCTGCTCCGCTGTTGAGGTGGCTCAGATGTGGGCTCTGGTGAGGTGGTGGGTGACGGTGAAGAAAGTGACGGGGAAGGCGATTGCCTGGACCAAGCGGATGTGGGGGTTCCTGCCCCACCTCGCAGGGAGCCCAGAGAGGACGAGGAAGGCAGAGTGGAGGAGCCGTGCCGTGCTCCTGACCAGCCACCATGAAAAGAAGTGCTGCCAGAAAGGGCAGAATGAGGACGAGAGTAGTTTTGTATATGAGAGGTACTTCTGGGTGTCCATGACGATCGCCAGGAGTTGTAGGAGGAATCCAAGTTGTCAAGAGACTCGCCTCTGCAAAGCCAACGCATGATCCGCCCACGTTAGGTAGTTAGTAGAGGCATCATAACTGTCTGGCTGCCAACTGTATGCGTGGCATATTTTTTATGTTAAAATGTTTCATAATAATTGAATAAAATTAGCCAGAGCCAGACTGGCAGCCAGATCAATAAACGTCAGCACACAACGTAAGTCCCAGGACATTAGTAAGATCTAGTACATGCCAACCACCAACCGTTAGGGAACCCTGCACCATAATCACACAAGATAGCTGTGATTTGTACGTTCTTTTGAAATGTTTAAACAGCATGGCTCATGCAGTAAGTACCTGCGCATAGAGGGCACGTCTGCCTCCTTACTGGTGGCGGTGTTCATGGAGCGCTGGCGGATCCAGCTGCTGTCCGTCAGCAGCGGCGTCTTCTTTTTCATCTCATTTAGGATCTGCTGCCGCTCCAGCTCGGCCTGCGACACGGACTGCTGACCCTTCCTTTCACCCACTCCTCCGCTACCCGTCACTGCACCCAGAGTTGAGAAATAAAGCAAACGTTACGCAGGGTGAAATTAAAATTTTCTTGGAAGTCAAAGCTGGAAACGGGCAGAAAAATTTGAAAACCGGGATGAATGCAGTTGTGATTATCTAGATATGGTGTTCCACAAGTCTGGTGTGATTAAGACTTATTATGCATTGTTCTGCTGTAGCTTTGATTGGACAGTTGAATGCGATTAACTTATGGGAAAGAAGTTAAATCAGATGTGTCACTCTAAAAGAAATCTCTAAACCAGTCTAATGTAATTTTCTGGTTAGCTGACTGATTGATTTACCATTTGTTTTTTTTAGACGTTAGTCAAAGAGCTGTAATTTGTGATTTGGTAAAATGTCATTATTGACTGATGAACTAATCAAAGAAGGTCATGAGCAGAGAAAATTGACTGGGTTTCAGATTGAATGGAGAAGCAGAACTTCAGAGCTTCAGAGGCCGAGCCCACCTCTCTCTGGCTCTCTGTATCTCATGGCATTGAGAATGTCTCTCCTCTCCATCTCCAGCTCGGATGCAGCCCTTTCTCTCTGGGCTTGTTTGTCATGCACTTTCCTCATCTGCTCCTCCAGTAGCCAGTGAGCTATGCCCCCTGGCTGCACAGACACACCTACAGTAGGGTACAGCCCACATAGACAGCAACAGTACCAACATGTGGGCATGGACTCGTTTATACACAACCGTCATGAACAACAACACAAGCCACTGCTAACCCGCCTTCAGCGAACACACGATCTAATGTCAGTGTTACACTTACAAAGCAGTCACACAAAGCGAGCCTCGCTAAAAGTAAACTTGTAACATTAACCGCCGGAGGATAAATCAAGAAAACTGACCTTTCCACTGAGGTTTTTCCTCTTCATCAAGCTGGGGAGATGACTTGGACTTTGCCCTGTGAGCAAAGAAAACACACGTGAGGGCCTAATTAATAAAAAATAATGACATTTACCGATGTAAAGTGAAAAGTGTTGATATGTCACTGTGAGGAACACTTGCTATAGAGTAAAGATGTGTCTGTTTATGTTGTAATGGATGAAAGAGAACATGATACCACATCACAATATGTATGTACTGTATGATAATGAACCTGGTTTATATTTGGCTTTAGTTTGGAGACAAGTAAAGAATCTGAATTTGGCAGCTCATACTGTATGCGGTCACTGCTTTTTGGAGCTTTGGTGCAATTAAGGGAAACAGAAACTGTTTGGCCAAGATAACTCCTGGTGCAGAGAATTTCTTATAGGTTTCAGAAAAAGTCGAAGTTGAAAAATATGGAGTAGTGAATATAAAAGCAAAGCAAATTGAACTAAAAGTCTTATTAGCAGGCCCACACAGACTTCCAAAGAAAACTCTTCAGATTCCCCACAGAATTTTAACAAAGGCATCATCTCTGCCCCCCTTGTCTGACAGTTGCTGTGAGGTAACACTGACATGAAAAAAGTTGTGGAAAATGTCGAAAAAAATTCAATTTACACCTGAAGCACTGAGGAAGCGCCACTTGGCAACATGAACAACAGTGAGAGAAAGGCACACAAGTTTGCCCATTATTTACATATTTTCATTATTATGTTAAATGGATGTTTTCTAACCCATAAAAAAAAAAAAAAATCACTCAAGGCTGCAGGTTTTTGTCCCGGATCACTGCAGAAAACTATTTGGGCCTGCTCATTAGTCTGATTAGTACATTACAGAAAGAAGAATATACCTCCACAAACATAGGCAGTCTGACAAATGCACTCCCTCCTGTACTAACCTGTCTGCAAAGGACAGTGGAGGCTGGACATAGGAGCCACCAGCCCTTTGGTGAAATTCAATGTGCAGGGCGACATGGGACGAGGGTTACAAGAACAAGGGTGGAGGACAAAGCACATGCAGACACGTTAGTTACACGTATGTTAATGCACAGACGAAAGGGCAGGTTATGCTTAACGTTTAAATGTGTTGTTATTTGCATGACTGATGGAAGCAGACGAAACACATGTTGAGGACAAGACAGGAGGAGCAGCGACTGCACTGACCACTGCTGCTGCTCCAAGGCTTTCTCCCTGTCTCTGCGCTGCTGCTCTGCAGCTTCCTGACGCCTCCTCTCCTCCTGCCTCTCCTCCTCTCTCCTCCTCTGCCATCGCAGCTCTTCCTCCTCTCTTCTCTTCCTGTCTTCCTCCTCCTGCTTTTCTTTTCTCTTTCTCTCCTCCTGCAGACGCTGAAGCTCTCGCTCCTCCTCCTCCCTCTTCCTTCTCTCCTCCGCCTGCCGTTGGCGCTCCTGCTCCTCCTTTTGCTTTCTCTCCTCCTCCTCCTCCCACGGAGGAGGAGTGGGTTGGCTGATGGGTGAGAGAGGAGAGTGTGGGCTGACGCTATGGCTGTTCACCTCCAGGCTCCCTGGCTGTCAGACAGAAGGAAGGAGAGGAAAGAGGAAGGAAAGAGGAAGGAAAGAGGAACACACCATGGCATTAAGTATTTTGACCTTTATTAACCTCCTGGACATTAATATTAAGCAACTCAGCACATCCCCTGAGCTGACAAATCAGCGAGTGTTTTGAAATTCCGATCGGAGTTTTTGTTGCAAAACAATGAGCTGGAAACACAGTAAGCAGTCACACATGTTGTGTGTGGATGTCCACATGACTTTGTTCTGCTCTCACTTTGACTCAGTGCTTTATGAGAAATGAGCCATTGTTTTAACAGCCAGACATATCAGTGCCGGGCCAGATAATTATTTTATAATCATAGCTTATAATGCTGATAAACAATTCTAAAAAAAAAAGTATTTGCATACATTTAGACCAGGGGTTCCCACACCTCTTCAGCTTAAACCCCAGAAGAAAAATACGGTGTCTCCCTGGGTCCCAGACTTACAAAAATACACCATGAATTGCTCTAACATCTACATTTATCAACTACAGATAAAGAACACAATGTTAAGTTTTTCACTACTTCTTAAAGTGTGATGTATATAATATTCTGGAACAAATGAATAAACTTTCTCACCCTGTTCTCAATTCTCCATTTTCCTCCCCCAAAAGGACGAGAACCCTCTTCTTCTATTTAATTACAAAGATTAATTCACATACCACAACATTATTCTATGTTTTACTCCAATTAGTGACCCAATAAAAGCGTTTTAGGAAAGTTAGTTTTAAACAATTCAGCGCTATGAGTCATGACTTATGTCCTTCTTTTAATGCTGGGTTTATTCAAATTAATGTACTTTTGTTACCTCCTGTTGGTCTATGTCCGTGGTAATCTCCTGCTGAGCCTTGAGCCATTCTTCCTGCAGTTTCTCCTGGTCACGCTTGTATTTTTCCTGCGTGAAAAAGTAAGGAGAGGTCACAGGTCATCTCATTTGATGATAAGCAGGAAGACAGTGAGACATACATTACGTTTTCACAAGCAAACAGACAAAAAAAATGGTACATTTACAGTAGGTGACGGTATTGTATAGTGAACAGGTAAAAATGCAGACTGAAAAAAAGAATTAACAGCCGGTATAGCAGCATCATTTTCAAATGTTTTCAACTTCAAGTTTACCTACATGTTATCTAACATCCTAAACACTGGTAAACCTAGAGACGTCTGCCTAGAGCAGGAAGTCTCTCTGGCACACCATTAAAACAGGCCGTTTATTCAACAGGGAATAAAACTAGAGAAGAGAAAAAGCCTTCGCGGCTACATCAGCGTTGTGCTTGGACACCTTTGATCTCCATCCAGAAATAGACCCTCAGAAATGTTTTGACAAGATTCTACTACATTTAAGTTGCATGCTCGTCAACGCAACACTCAGGCAGCTCGAAGACATGCGTCTAAGTTTTGTGTTTTGAGTCTATTAGAGGCCGTCTCCATCGAATGTGAAGACTCCCAGACTTGTCATATCAGCACTCTGCGCCTTGTCTTGTTGTCAGATGGGACACCGAACAGATTTCAAAAGATTATTTCAGATCAAGTGCATGGTTTCATGTGGTATTTTCACTTTTGCTGTGCTCTACATTTGCAACTGCGAGTTTAATAGATCCATGAAGCTGAAACCGAAAATGTATTTTCCTTTATTTCACCAGATAAAGCACTTCTCTTTTATACTACTGACCTGGCCAAGAAGGAAAAAACAAGCAATACAAAAACACAGCCACAGGAAGAGACATATGACAATAAAACAATGACACAGTACACTTTTATGTAATATAACATATGTAATATATTGCAATTTGTATGAGTCAATTCTAGTTTTACCTCTTTTCAGTGCTATGTACCGTCTATGACTAATTACTATAGGAGTGTGCCTTTAAGTACCTGTAGGAGGCGCTCCTGCTCCTTTTGCCATTTCTCCTGTCTCCTACGCTCCTCTTCTGGGTCCCAAGACCAGCGGCTGGAAGATGGAGTGATTGAAGGAACAGGTATCTGAAGACAGAAGAGAAACATCAATTAACATGATCGCGCTTGTACTTTTAATCTTACAAAGTGCTGAACAGCTGCAGCTGCCACGCCAGATGAATATTAGTTGTTGTTTCCTAACATCTCTACCTGTTAGTCATAGTGGTTTTAAAGTAGAACTCAATTCCTGAAACTGAAAGCTGACAAGATGACGTCGTCCCGTCAAATAACATCAGTTTTTAATTTGCGGAGGCCAAAATCACAAATTTCAGAGGATTATCACTATCATCATAGGTACAACGTCAAGACTTTTGAGTGTTTCACTTCTCCATTTTCAAAGATACCGGAAAAAAACACCCGCAATCACGAGTAATTGGCAGACTAAAAGGCTTGAGAAGCAGAGAGGACCTGGCTCTGAAGTGAAGCACCTTCATTGTCCATTTGAGCTGCATAATTATAGGTCAGGGCTTTGTAATAAATGTTGTATCTGCTTTCAAAGATTTTGTCATGCTAGAAGAACAAACACAAAAGAGATAAAACTGCCCTTTGTGCACTGATAATACTACTCACATCTGGCATCGCAGGCTCCGAACCTCCTTGAAAAGAAAGAAAAATCATCCAGTCAATACTTGTGGCATGTACAGGCAGAGGAACATAATGTAAGTTATCCTGAGGCCATATGCCATTTGAACACAAACTTGACAGACTTATTAAAGTTTCACTCTGATTGTCAAGTATCAATTCTTCATTCAAAATGACATTTAAAACCACAACAGCAATGGGAGTTTTCAACAAGCCTTGGGCAACAAAGGTCAAATTTCACACAGTAGGTCTTATTGATTCTCTCCATTCAGGATCACCCAGTCGTTGCCATTTGCACTGGATGACAACGTAATAGTTCTGAACAGGGAAGTCAATAAACCGATCGTGCGGCAAAAGGAGATCAAACAAAGTGAAAGAAAAACACACACACTTCAGCAGCATGCATAAGATTCACACCAGAACAGCGCAGGCAGTTTATAAAGGCTAACGGACGCTTAAATACGTGCATGCCAGAAGAGCAACAGGAATGCTTTTAACATCACGCTCAGCAAAGTGTAACCACGTGTTAAATCTGGACACTGATCAAAAAAATACCACAAACACAAGAGGATTCAAGAATTGCATTTGTGGTGGGACACTGGCATAGTGTCAGTGACATGCTGTACAATCTGTAGAGTCTAATATATTGCTTTTTTAAATGAGTTTCTATTTTTTTTCTTTCATGAAGACTCATGAAGACTTTTCATTGGCGCCAGATTCCTTTTCATTCATTTTAGATCACAGAACATGGGCGTTGCTGGTCAAGCGCTGCCCTCGGTCAGGTTTGACTTGGGTGTTTTAACATCTTAGTTTGGATCCAAACTAACTGACAGAGGCAGAGTTAGACCTGCAATTCCCGTGTTCTGCGAGGTATAATTGCCGTGTTTGTCAATAGCGAAGAGTGCTTCAGGGCTTCCGGTACCTATCGGAAACCGCTGCCTGACTCGATGCAAAGCAATGAAAATTATAGTGTGCATTCAAACTGCTAATGATTTTTGTAAGTGGGTGTTTTTGTAGATGGCTAAAACCACCATCTACAGCAGGTAATACACTGACTATAATTAAAAACCCCCTGATTTTATCATGAATTACGTTTTCTCTTCATATTGACAAAATACTTAAAAGGTAGGTTTTCTTGATTGAGAAAGAGCTTTGCTAGGAGATAATCCCTTATGTTCTCCAAAGTCACACATTTACGGCACAAAACTCTTTTGGTTTGAACAGCATGTCAGTGTCTCAGGTTCTATCAAGCAAAGGCGAGGAGGTCACTGCACACTCAACCCTGTTTACCACAGAGGTAGACCAGCGCACTGACACGGGACGCTGAGCCGCCTACGGGAGGAAGGGGCACAGCACAAGGGTTAAGCTTTGGCACCAGACAAGAATATAGCCCCCAAATCTGATTTGTTTCAGTCTTGGGAACTCATAATCAATTGATAATCACTTTTCAATTGACCATGAGTCCAATAACAGACATGCATTGCAGACAATTAAATTCCTTGGAAATCTGGGGAGTTCAGAGAGACAAAAGCACAGAGAACGCAGCCACCGCATTACACAAGAAGTAATTATTATCATTTAGAGCCCCACCCACTTCGGCCAGCGCTTTTTTTTTTTTTTTTTTACCTTTTTCAAAAAACTCTGACCTCCGTTTTAAGTTTTTCAAAGATATGGGTTCTGACTCTACATGAGAAATGGAAAACAGAACACAACAAATTAACCCAGGAGATTACCACCTAATATCACTATACATCAGATTATTACACTACATATGAATTTCATGTTGCAAAATATTGTTTTGTAATACAGTAAATGTCTAATAATATCGTCATATTTTTATGTCAAGTCAGAAAATTTCACCCGAAAATGTTTTTGTGTTTGATACCGAAACAGTAGTTCAGATCGATTTTCTAACCTTTCTGACTGTATGCTTTGCTCTTTACCTTTGTTCCTCATGGTCACCGACTCCTCACGGAAACTGCCATTAACTCCGTTTGAAGCCACATCCTGCAGAGAGACACGGCAGGGTGTACGCTCATTAAAAAGGCTCTGGGCCGGCAACAACACTGGAATCAAACCTTTGTCGACTTGAGTGCTCCCGGGTGACTTACGATGACTGGGTGGGTGGAGGCCTCTTTGGCTGGCAGTGTTTCAGTAGAAATACGTGAAGTGAAATCCAGGCTGGAGTTGACATTAATTGCATCTGCAGGACCTAGAAGTATTGGATGATCCGTACTGGTCAGATTGATGGTCTTATGGCTTTTAAATGGCAGGGAAGGTTGATCTCTGTCCCAGTCTGCATGCAGACAATGCAATGGCAAAAGATAGGATGCACATATGCATATGCACATAAAATAACATGTTTTGTGTGCATGGGTGTATGTAATAGTACAGTAGTTCTGCATATGTCAAAGCCAACATTGATATAAAATCGCATTTTACATAAAAACCACTATAAAGCAGGGGACAAAGTTATAGTGTTATTACAGAGACTAGCAGGGGGCAACAGAGAAACCACCTTCCCCAGCCATGCAGCCTATTAAAGCTTTCAAAAACACACACAGTGTTACTAACAGGCTCACAACCACTCGCTTTAACTAAGCTATTTTAACAAGTACTGTGTGTTAGTTCAAGTGAGCTACACTGGGTGGTTTATTATTTTTGTAAGGTGAGACTGACGTATCTGGAACAAGTAAGCCTGTTATACTAACACTGTGAAACAACACATTTGCACTCAGGAAGTATGGACCTGAGCTGGGTTAGTTCTCACAAGGAAAACACTGTATGGGCACAAAGAAGTGAGCTGAGTGCTGAAGAGTGCTGATGATATAGAAAATGCACAAAAAAAAGAAGGAAAAAAAAAAAAAAAAAAAAACCCAACCAGAAGAAATAAAAATAGTATGAGGAAAAATACGGAAAAAGAGGACACAAAAAATGCATACAAGGAAACAAAAGTAGGAATAAAACCCACTGAGGTCAAAGCAATAACAGTCTTCCCTTGGCAAAACAGAAAAACAGTAACCGAACCTTCACCGTTTAGCTGTCATGAGATCATTCATGGATGATTTCACAATAGTTTACGGACCAATTTAAAATGTCAGAACTGTTTAGCAATACGAGCAGAATAAGCAGTGCTGTCAGTCCAGGAATGCGAACCTTAGAGTGCTTCAGCTGTTTCATTCCTTTTCAATCTCTCGCTTTCACGCAGATGAAAACATACACACATACAGGCTTCAGATGACTCACTGTTCTTGCCGTGACGGCGTATATCCATAACTAGACTGCCCTCCTGCAGAGCCTCCCCCATGCGGGCCTTCCAGTCTGTGTAGCTCATGCCTGCCACCTGGTGCCCATTGACAGTCAGCACCTCATCCCCGGTCTGAAGCTGGCACATCTGAGCTGGGCTGCCTGCGCAAGACGGAGGAGAAGGTCATGAGCCCTGTCAACTGGGGGCGGTATGGCTAGTTATCACACCTTCTTCACCTCATAAGAGATCACGAGCACTGCTTAGATAAGACGGTGACGGCTTCATCAACATTTTATTTTCAGTTAAATTGAGTTTGTTAAAATAGATCTCAGAATGACAATGGATTTAAAATTGGGAGAGCGGTTTAGTCCAAATCTAATGTAGAACTGAGACCTTTGTTAACATTTTAAAAGTGACAAAGAGGAGACAAAGAGGAGGAAAACAGCTCAAAATGTATGTTTTGTTTGTGGTTTATTACTACTGTGGAGCAAAGAGTGGACGAGTGCCCTTCTGGTTTAAGAAGCGACAACATACATTAATACATATTTAATAAATACTTGGGACCATCATGTGCCAGATTTAGCCATACAGGTTAATTTACATCTGCAATCTCCGGCTGGTTGATGCCACATTAAAAACACTACATTTACAGTTAGTATGTTCTATAATAATGCAAAACAAAAAAGCTTCCCATGCTCTTTGGGGCCTGATTTTTAGGGGGCATCTCACGGGTTCTTTTAAGGATCCCTTCACTAAAGACTGGATCAATAAGAAAAAAGAAACCGCAACAGCATGAAAGTTTTATGAGAATCATGTTACTAAAATATACGGCATACTGTCACATGAAAATGAGGAATATCTCAGTTGAAAGAGAGGCTCAGGCCCAGCAGATCTGACCCATATAGATGCTGCCCTACATAGGTCTGGCATCGCCACCGCAACGGGCTGGGACAACCTGCTGACAGCTAACCAGCAGTGCCTGACTGTAAAATATAACGGAGCCAGTGCACTGGTATAACCACTGTACTGTGTCTGTGAGCACAGCTTTACAGTCGGCTTTAGTGAGGGTGATATATCACTATTGCCTGCTTGTTCTGTTTCCACTGGTCTTAACCACCAGGAATGCCGCAGTTTAAAGCTTTGGCAGTAATTTCACTTTATGTTGGAAGATAAATAAAGTTTTATACTGTATGTATAATGAAAAACTCTTTGTGAGACTTATTTCTACATTTACGATTATTCATTTGGTAGAGTTTTTGTTGTGTTTGTATAAATGACCTACAATCCAAGCTGCAGGAGAAGCCATCAAGAATCAGCACCATGTTTATCAGCGCCATTGTTTAGCAACAAACAAAGTACTTCAATAGAAAGCGCAAACCTCCAGCCAGACTGCTAAATTCCATCAGAACACCATACTATCCGCAGTATGATTTTGCAAATTTATGCAAATTAACTCAAGATTTTATTGTGCATTCTGAAAGACAGGGATACCTTGGTTAAATCTGTGTTCAAAACCTGGAGATATAGTGATTTTTAGACAATCATCCTCTGTGACCTTGACCTTTTGTGGCACTAGATCTTCACACCATTTATTCATGTAGTAAACGAAGAAGAAAGTCAGATGAGTTTTGTCCAAGAGAGGTCAAAATGTAATGATCTGTAGTCACTCTCATCAGGTTCTTACACACAAAAAAAAAAACACAATCAGGACGATTTGTCCAAAATCAGAGACAAACAAACACGGGTAAAAACACAACCTCCTTGGTGGAAGCAATGAAAAATATTTTTGATAAGCGAGACAGAGATGTGGTTACCTGGTTGAATGGATGTGACACGAGCCCCTGTTGAGTCCCAAGCTGCCTGGAATCCAAAGTCCCTGCTGCTGTTGGGCTTCTGGTTCAGGCTAATCCGCATCTCACAGTAACTCTCCTAGAATCCAAACACAGGTGAGTAGTGATGAACCACAACTCTTCAAACAGACAAAAAAAAAACCTTTAGCGTGCAAACATGCTGTGTCAGTAAATGGAGAAAGCCTTGTATTAAAGATTTATGGCTGTTGACTCACTGTCTAATCTATTGCTTTGTTGTATCTGTAAATAAAGCGCTGTAATTTTCAGGATGTGACTTTTACAAAAATGAAATTTAGCAAGCATTCGTCACGTAGGTTTGTGTACCAAACGCAAAGTTTGAATACCTGACTGGCATCCTTCACAGCAGCGGGACTGACTGGAGCTTCACTCTTGACCTGAGCAGGGGCAGCAGGTGATTTGCTCTGAGCAGATGTAACAACGCTTTTCTTTGCGGTCTCTTCCTCTTGATTGTCTTCATCTTCACTGCTGTGGACAGAGCTCGACTGTGACTGAGCCTCGTCTTCAGACGTCATGAACTGGTGGTAGCGGCTTGGCACTGATGATTTCTTAGATGCATCGAGATTGCCGTTGACACGCTTCTGGGTGTCGTCCATCTGTCCAAGCAGAGATAAAGTCTCGATAAGACAAAGTAAAATAACTCATAAAACATGGGGGTATCTGCAAAGCATGGTGAGGAATCGCAGAGTAACTCATGACACTATCATGACACGTTGCCTGCGATAATGATATCATCACCATGCTTGATACATAGCGAGACAAAGAAGAAGAAAAAATACCCCTAAAAACGCAAAACAATATACAACAAATGCAACTCAAAATGATGGCAACTTCCATGTCCATGTGAGCCATACTGATATATTTGGTGCCAGTATATTGATAAAGTACTGCAAGAGGAGGTAATACCATATATTCCTGTATAGATATTTTGTCACACCCCTATTACATAATTACAAAATAAGAGGAGAATGGGGGTAAGTCAACTGGTCAAATGGCTGTCAACAGTATTAAAATGTTACAGACTTGTTTACAGTTTACTCCCCTGATGAAGTCAGCATTATGTTTACACGGCTATAACAGTAATGAATGACAGAGAGGCTGAAAATAGCAGCTGTAGTTGTTGAGTAAGTAAAAAAAAAAAAAAAATCATCTATTATTCACACAGTAATCAGATCGGACTCTTGAATAACTCCGATGTATTCAAAACAAATAACACTGTGTTTCAGAAACAAGCCAGTAAACCCTGTCTCATTCTGCACTGGTACAGTTTATATTTAGCTTTAAGTTATCTAGTACTCACTGTAAAGACCCGGGGAAGTGAGGTGATGCGGGAGGGCTGGGTCCCGAAGGGCCTTGGCGTGACAACTGAGGTTAGGCGTGCGCTATCCGATCTCTGGTAGCTCCTCGGGAGGGAGGCGGAAACCCGAGACACCACAGGAGGCTTGGGTTCCATTGAGTTGTGCTGTGGTTGTTTGTACAGGGAACCAGAGGGGGGGGCCTCTACCTCAGTTTGTGAGCCCGACAATGGGCCCTTTGGCTCAGGTGCCTTCTGTAGAGAGTTAAGAGAGACGGTGGTGGTTGATCTCTCCTCTGTCTTGACTGTGCTGGTCTGTTCTGAGACTGTGCTCGTCTGCAAGGGTGCAGATGTTGAAGATAGGAAGCGGTGGAGAGAGCTGCGGCTGCTCGGAGTGATGGTGGTGGTTGTGGCGTCACTGCCTGCAGTACTGTCCACAATGTCAACTTCCTGTGAGGTGGGAGGAGAAGCAGCCCTGCCGGTAGCTGGGGAAGCAGCTGGTGGTTCGTCCTCTTTCAAAGAAGGCTCAGAGAGGTCAGAGGAGTAGTACGGAGTGTCAATAGTGTAGCTTCTGGCAGGGATGGTTCGAGAACGTGGGGAGGTTACTGGTTTCTCAAATACGTCCTCGTCGTTGTCGAAGTAAGACATAGATCCGAGACGACTGCCTATGCTGTTCCTTCCTCTATTTTCTCTGAGGACCAAACAGAGTAGGAGACAGTGGGTGGGATAAAGAGATGTTAAGAAAAAAGGGCAAAGTGATGTGAAAAATAAAAGCAGAGGAAGGAAAGGAAAGCAATTTTCGGGAGATGAAGGGGAACGGTACAAAGAGTTGGGGAGACCAAAAGTGAAATAAAGGGAAAGTAAGTGACAAAGAAGAGAGCAGAAAGAAGAGCACAGGTTGAAAAGAAGAGAGGGTAGAGGGAGGTGGGGCAAAATGGGGAGGCAGGTTGTAAGCCATGATTAGATTACACTTTCACACTGACTAAAGCCACAATTGCAGTCTTCTCATTCACTCATGAGCAAGTAATCCTGTAGCCTCTGAGGTTAACACCAAAAACAACACCAAAACATTTCATACATATTTTTTCTTTTATTACCTTGTCATGAAAAGCAAAGGATACCCCTCCAGAGGTAAAGCAATGGTGTAAAAGAGGGACAAATTTAGCATGGGTTGATATCAAAATAAAAGATACCTAGATTAAAATTCATGTTCTACCATGTTAAATCTATCAACGCTACATATTTATGCTGCAGGCATAATACATTATCCTTGCACTAAAAGTACCTGATCAGATTTGATTTCACTTACCTATCCACTTGCATCTCCTTGAAGGTCTTAGACCTTCTGCTGCTGTACGTGTCCTGCTCTATCTTCTCCCTTTCCTCTTTTTTCTTCACTATATCAGAGTTGACACTCCGGCGCCTGGTCTTCCATTTGCTCAGGTCCTGCAGCAAAAGCAAGACCAGATCATCTCTTGCATCATTTCAATTGAACAAGTCAGCTAAGATCTAGATAAAAGCGACTGCTTGTGTTGCAAGGCTAACTGCACAGATAAAGGGAGTCAAGTTGAGAAGGAGAGAGGAAAAGACAAAAAAGACGGGCTACTTTTGAAGGTGTTCTATTTGTGTGCTTTAGGCTCCTCCCGGCTCACCTCCCTTGTGTATCTGGGACTGTGTGACCTAAATGCTGCTTTAAGACTCCATTATTTAGCCATGACACCAATCAGACTGCTTACAGACAAACTCCTATCACAGCCAAGACTGTGTATATGTATATGGATATTAACCTTTTATTTTCACAACTCAGAGTGAGCATGATGGTGGATTAGGGTGTTTTCTGTTTGAAATTCATTCCAGGGAATAAGCTGCGTTTAAATTGAAATTTGTACTAAAGTATTTGCTGCGGTGTAATTGTAATGCTTGTGTTTGATATTATGCTACAACATCACTTCACAATAATTCCATTATTAGTATTTACAGCATATGGCGTCTCAGGCCGTAGACAGTGGGATTTAGTAATGAGGACAGTCCATAGCCAGAGGGCAGTGCTGCACCAATCAGTGTCTGCATCATCTCTGGATCTAACTGAACAGCTCTCTTTTCACCCTTTGGCCACCTACTGCAGCACAACACCTGCTCCCCTGATTTACACCCTAATACCACAGATCCCATGCATCATTTGCTCACCTTTCACTTCAGCCTTATATGTGCTGATGTGTTGTGAAACCTAACTCTTTTCCTGCCATGTATCAGCCAGAGCCAACTTGTCTTGTTTCAAATATCAAGGTGGGAAACAAACAGATATCCTTGAGCCATTACTATACAGTACACATATCAGTTATACTCACATCCTGCCACTTATCCTCACTCTCCTTAATGTGATCACGATACTTCTGCAGCTCTTCGTAGCGAACCTGCCGGATGACGGCTGGGTCAACCTGGATATCACTTGTCGATTTGCTCCTAAAGATGAAGAGCAGAAGAAAAAAATGACCAGGGGGCATCAGGAGCTCAAGTGAAATGTGGAGGAGATGTTTGGTTCGCGTACCGTGGCAGTTCAACACAAAAAGTTTGCAAAAAAAGTTCAAGTCTGCATGCACCACGTCTTACCAATGTGTGGAATAAATATTGTGCATGAAAAGCATATTAAAATATATTCAAAATGAAACTGGATGAAACCTTTAACCTGTGACCAAATGTTAGTTTGCAAACACAGCACACCGACCAACCGGAAAAAAATAAAACAACAAACTGTGGAGACGTGTGAGCTCAGGCTTGTTAGTAACCTATATCACAGTGCTTCCTGTCATGCAAAACTGCAAAGCCACTCAAAGCCGCAATCAATAAAAAAAATACACTTTTTGTTTTCACTTACCTGTAAAGAGAGACACTTGTCTCATATCACAAGTGCACAAGAGCTTAGAGCTTTGAACTGAACATAGAGCACTGCTCAGTCATAACTCTCACTGGGACACACTGGACTTTAGGTAGATGACCCAGCGTACTGTCATTGTATGCATCTTTTCACTTTGTTGCGTCGTCAATATTGCTTTGTGGAGCAATGAACCCCCCCCCCCCTGTTCCCCACCCCCTGAACTTGGCCTGGCGCCATACAATATACAATGTTATGTGTCAGCGTTTAGCAGCTAGAGAGTGAGAACAGCAGCACAAAAGCAGGAGGCAGCGGGGTGCAACTGAAGAGGCCAGAGCAAATGCAAACGTGCCACATTCCTGGGAGCCCGTATCAACTCACCCATCGATACTGTCTTGTATTTGCTGTTGTCTAAAAAAACCAGAGAGAACCACAAACAAAAAGTCACATTTATGTGTACGGGAAAGCCTGAGAAGGGCACATCTCCTCACGGAGGGCTCCAAATGTACTGCATGTAAAGCCAGCCAGGGCATGACTCAGCTGGGTTTGACTTCCAACGCTTCAAAAAAGGCTAGAGTTCAGAAAAAAAAATTGTGTATATAACAGGCATGCAGCACAGTATCACCTTTGCTTGCCCTGACATTTGGCTGGGGAGGTGTGCAGACACGTATCTTTCTCTAAACAATGCTGTCTTTATAGTGAATCTAAGATGATGTCACTGGAAACATGGCTTTTACATGTGGAAGAAGGGAAGTAAATCCAGATGGTCTTGACTCAGGTTAAAGGGTTGCTTTGTGTGTGATTGTACATGTGCAAACTGTGCGGTACAGATTTGTGTCGAGGTTGCTATGGAGTCTCGGAGGTGCATCTTCTTTCAAAGCTCTGGGGAATTTCTACAGGCTTTCATGTCATCACCAATAGACAAGACTACATTTAATTGCCCTGCTTGTGTTCAGGACACTATGTTTGGCTATTACTCAGACTTTAACTTTTCCACACTCTAATGCTGCTGCTTCACATGTGAGTGTGAAGTTATCTGCTTAGGAATCATCGTTGCACCCTGGTCAGACGTTACTGAAGATACTACTGTAAGTGAGGTCAGCAGACAGCCACTTCAATACATTCCATCAAAACATCATGAAGTCTCTTATTTTTTATTAATATTGAATATGTTTCAGTGTACAGGCAAACTTATTTTGATAGGAAAAACAAAAAAAATGCAGAATTTGGATCTGTTTAACATTGTACACAATGTTCCAGATATTTTGGTCAGCGATATTTGAATACTTTTGCTCTTTTGTTCATAAATCACACTTGAAAATACACAAGAGCAGTTGGTTGAATGTAGAATCTTGCTATTCACTCTGAATGAAATATTTGTATTTTTCTATAGTAAAACTAACATACCATAGTGTCATTGTACAGAGAACTCTACTGAGTGGCAATACAATCCACACTCCAGGCTAACACTAGGCTTTTATTACAGGTTTTCTCACACTGGAAAAGTCTCTCAATTCTGAGGTAATAAACATTTTAAACAAGACTTCATACAACTTCAGAGTTGCTGCTTTAGCTAATCTCACCAG
The DNA here is from genome assembly GCA_037367275.1 of Coranthus polyacanthus. NCBI lineage: Eukaryota > Metazoa > Chordata > Actinopteri > Kurtiformes > Apogonidae > Coranthus > Coranthus polyacanthus. The sequence goes on along the minus strand of JAPQRN010002812.1, from coordinate 27,591 downwards.
ATTCCTGTTTGTGATTTTTTTTTTTTAATATTCACAACTCATCCAGTAAATGTAGGAGACATCAGTCCGCTGTTTTTTTTTAATAACTACATTGGTGAAACTCTTCAGCAAATCCGTCGCAAGTTGCGTTAACATGCAGTTGAAAACCACAGAAAATGTTCCAAGACTGAGATTGCACAGAAAAAACCTGAAAAAAATATAGAAAGTAGTCCATAAAGCAAAGAGAGATACCAGGCACTGTTTAAGCAATCAGTTTCTACAACTTCAGAGCAGCCAACCTCTCCACCAAACGCTTTTTCTTATATCTTAGCTGACTAGCTTCTCTGATAGCCTGCCACCTTTGCAGGTCACCTTCGCTACAGGAGGAAGGCACTGATGGACTCATCTGACTGGCTCTATTACTCTGATCAGAACAAACTCCAAGCTTACGGATCAGCATGTCATCAGTTTGAGGATGCATCTCTGTGTCAGTTTCATTCTGTTTATTTGTTTCCTGGGTCAGAGGACACGGGGGGCAGAGGAGTCTGGCCTTGAGAGCAGGAGGCAGGACCCAGGGCTCTGGGATGGGCATAGGGGCATAGTTGTCAGGAGCTCCCGAGAGAGGCCGTTGTTGCTGTAGTGTTTTCTCCTTACGGTAGACCACATCATCCTGCTCAATGTCAGGATAAATTTCCTCCTCTGTGCCGGCGTGGTCATGTTGCTGAGTTACGATATTGAGTTGCGGCTCAGACGTGTAGAGACGACGTCTGACGTGAGTCTTCATCATTGCCAGGTCTGTGTTGGACTGAAAAGCCAGGGTTCGCCTGGTAAACATGTCATCATTCTCCAGGTCAGGGGAAATGCTGTCATAATCAACAGGGTCTGGTGGTTCCCGGGGGTCTTGGCGCCCAAAAAGGGGCCATTTCTCACATTTGACCAGTTTGGGACCTGAGGCTGGGTCCACAGGGGCAAACACCAACGGAGGTGTCTCTAACAGAGGGGGCTGTATCTTGGGGAGCTGTGGGAGAGTGTTTGGTTCGATATGAGGACTGCAAGGTGGGCAAAAGGAGAGAGAAAAGGACAGCTGATGAGTGCATGCATGTGAACTGGATCAAAGAGCAAGAAAAGGAAGAAAAGATACATCTAGCAGCCATAGTGATATTTGATTCAAACAGGTGTTGATCAAATCGGGATTTTACTATCACAAATAAAACTGCAATGCTATCAAACCAAGTAATAAAATAGGCTGTATTCAAACCAGAATAATGCTAGCCTATATTCTACTAAAGTCCGTGCAAGCAAATGAGTTAAAGAGCATGTTAAGGCATCTTCTGTAGCTTGACATTAGTTTATTAGAAAGCAGCTCATCAGAAATTCAGCCCCAACCAGAGCCATTTATATTTTTCCAATCAATTCTTTGGATGCTCTAGAACATTCCCGCATCGTCACAATCATGCAGCTGTATCGACCTTTTCCTCACAACAAGGGTGGTGTGAGCAGAGGCCTCGTGTGTGTGGGAGTGAGAGGGAGAGGGACCGGAGGGAGAGCGGGTAGAGGAGAGCCAAGGACTGATGTCAGAGTCTGAATCATCGGACGAAGAGCCTGATTTCTTGTAGCTACAGCCGAGGACAGCATGGTGGACGAGGGGGAAAGGGACAGATGTAGACACAGGGTAGAAGAGAAGGAAAAGAGGCAAAGGCAGGGAAGGAGAAAGAAACATAAGTAGGAGGAATTGACAAGAAACTGCACCATTTTTTTTTTTTTTTAATTTTAGGGTCTAGTCAGGTAAATTGGCATGCAAATACTTCCATATTTCCTCAAATAAAAACAGGTGTTCAATTAAAAGCCAGGTCTGTGAGAATATTCTTGGTTGACACAAACAAATACGGGCCAGGGGACAAAAAAACAAGGATGATAAACTTGCGGTGCCCGTCATACAAAGTGCACGACAGTTACGCATAATGTCACTTTAATTTAATAAGCACTTTGTTGTTCTGGATTGGAGTGTGTTAATATTAAAGTGTGGTTTGTAGAAACATACAAGCGCCACAAGATAAGACAATTTCAGGTGCTATGTTGGAACCATGCAAGTCAGTGCAACTGTTTCACAATAAGAACCTTGTTAAGACACGTCTGCTGAAATGCTCGTGGGCTTATACTGAGTTTGCATGAACAGTGTATGGCAGTAACTTTAACAGGGCAAAAGGGAGTGGATTAAAGTAAAGCTTTGTATTAAAATATGACAAATTGTTCTTATAAAACAGAGGGAGTTTGAAGTAAAGGTCTGCCTCTAATACAAGCCTGCGTCAAATAAACGGCCGTTACCTTCTGCAGTTGCCTTGTCACTATTTGAGGAAGTACGGTATGTAAGGATAACAAAAACTAGTCTGTGAAGTAGGAAAGTATGAAAGTATTGTGGAAAAGCAGGAATTAAGTTGTATGTATGAATAGCTGCTTATAATGTGTAATGTATAATAATCTGAAGTATGTGCATACGTGAAAGAATTCCATTTTCTGCCAGATTTGAATTCCCTCACACACCTGAAGCCTTGCATCTTCTTGTACCAGGGTCTTCTCTGAGAGCCCAGTTTGATCTTCTGTATGTGGACATCTTCTTCAGGTGTCCAGAACTTGGGTAAAAACTTGTCATAAGATATGTTTGCAGCAGGGTGGGGTTTTACACCCACCTTGCGGGCGTAGAGATCATCTTGGATGGGATCAGCATAGCCCACCTCATCATCCTCATCCTCAGAGTCATCGTATATCTCCCTGAACAGGCTGTCAGCACACACAGCTCGGCGGTGGTCCACCCTCAGAGAGCCAGACTGGCGGGGCGACATTTTTCCACAGTCGATGCCGCTGCTGCTCAAAAGAGACAGCCAACCACACATGTCACAAGAATATTTCAGTTAAGTGCAGCACACCAGTCACGCAGAAAGGAGCTTGTTCCTCGGGCACAACAACTCTCAAATAAGATGACGCAAGGATTAGCAAGCTCAAAACCAAATGCAAACTTTAAAGGCAAATTTGATTTGAGCAGTTATGCTGATTACTCAAATCAATCTTCCAAGCTCATACAACTGAGAAGGAGCAAATAAAGTTGTGCTGCAACTTAACTTCAAAACAACCCAAACAGAAACAGCAAACTGAAGACTGTTGAGCACAGTTTGAGGGAGCACACTACAACCAAAGATGTTGCTCATGGTTACAGTTAACCATGCAAACTGAGGGTAAGAGAAGCAGTTTAATTTTCTCTCTCATCAGGCAGGCATGTCAAAGTCACACTGTAGCTTCATGTTGCTCTGACCTGAGGCAGGTCACATTCTGTTGAGGGGCAATATTGGGAGTCATATTGACTTTGGGCCAGGGCCCCTTCCCCCCCCCAGCTGCCCTTTCCCCTGCCAGGGGACTGATGGGCACGGCAAAGTTGGTTGGCGGTGCTGGGGAGGGACTGTGGAAGCGTCTGCTGGCCAGGTCATCCAGAACAAGATCAGGGTCTGGTCTGTCTGCGTCAGAGTCACTGCCACTTTCATACTCGTAGGCCAACTGCAGACTGGCTGCAGGCACCGCACTCTGGGATGCTGGACTGTTGTCGTAGCAGTCAGAGGAGAGCCTTGTTTCACTAGGGTCATCCACCGCACAACAAAATGGAACACAGAACCAGTACACACCACCATTGACCATTCACAGACAACACAACAGCACCACAAACAGTGACAGTAATGGAAAAGAAGAGAGTGAACAACAGCACCACTGTAAACTTCAGACATATGAAGTACGCTCCAGATATTTGTGTACCTCTACATCATTTTTGTTAAGCTGCTTTTAAGAAAGAAATACAGGCAATGACTGTTCATTAATGAGCTACATTTAGAAAAAGTGTCTGCGTGTGTGCATAGTTGTGTGTATTGTGACAGTACCTGGTGAGTGGGGCGTCATCCTCCGTGTACATGGGGTTGGCCCAGCTGCGCCGATTGTCCTCATTGCGTTCTGCTCGCTTCTTCCTTAGCGGAGCGGGCACGTAGGCTGCAGGCTTGTCTTTAGTGGGCAGGAACTGGTTAAACTGGGTGGTGGACTTAGGTGTGATGACTACTGACCGGCGGTAACTGGTGTCCTTGCTCTCGGCCATCCTGAAGACAGAATCTGCCTCAGTGTCGCTGCAACAACCTGGAAACAGGTGTGTGCCAGGTTACGGCAAATAAAGAATGCGGGAAAAGAAGCAGGGCAGAAAAAAAAAAAAAAGCACACGAGGACAGAGTTAGCGTAATGAAGAAGTAAAACTGAATAAATGAGCTGAGAATAGAGAGAATGAAGAGGAGCCCGGAGGGGGAGTGTGTTGTATGTTTTGGTGTGGCTCTGGAGGAATAACAGAGGGGTGCAGGGTAAGGAATGACACCATCCTCATTTACAAGCCGGTGCAGATCACTGTGGAATGTCTCACTGTCCTCTGTTACGTGGGGACAACAGATTTGTGATTAGTCCCCAGGGCTTCTGTCTCTCAAAGTTCACTCCACATTTGTTATGAAAAAAAAAAAAAGACTTCAGCACAATATGTCTTCCCTTTCTTGGGAGACTTGGGTGAATTTTCACTGGAAAAATATTCACGTTCTGAAGAGACCACTAGATGGCAATAGGTATTTGTTTTCTCATATGGGAGTCAGCTTTCTGGCTCTGTTGCAGCATATCTTCCCTGTTCACAAATATTTGAAGTTCAAGGCAAATGAACTGTAGTATAAATATTCACACTGAGAAATATTTTCAGAAAGTCTCAACACTTTGAAGTCTATTGACCACAATCCATCAAAGACCGCGAAAGGTGACAAGCCAACTCAAATAACACAAAAACATTCACAAAAATAAAACAATACATACCATGACCTCTTGAAAGAAAAGTCAGCTCATGCAGGGTAATAGAAGGCAAAAAGCAACATTTAACTGAGATTTTAGATAGAGATGGACAGAATAATCATTTTTGGCCAGGACAGGATGAACTATTGGTATCAGAGGAACTTGGCTTCGATAGCGGCCAACAGCTAATGTTAGGGGTTTCAACTAGAATGACTGACTACGGGGGAAAATGAAAAACTAGAATCACACCTAGAATCCCCTACTTTTTGCAGTTAGTTTGAAATTATGTTTCAGATTTATTTACCGAGGTATTCACTACTTTGACTTAGATGTTCAGTTCAGCAATCAAAGACTTCATTTTCTGACAATGTCACTTTTTTTTTTTCAAGGGTGATATTGGCGGATTATTCAGCTATCAGGTTTTTCTTGCTCCAAACTATGGCTATTAAACTGGCCTTTAAAAATCCACTGCCAGTTGACCTCTAGTTTTAGAAGTGGCTTTGGATTACATGTTGTATTAGAGCTGCAACGATTATTCAATTAATCAAGCATCAAATGAATTGCCTAAAACCACTATTTTGATCATCTATTAATAGGTTTGAGTAATTCTTTAGAAAAAAAAAGTCCAACCAGAATATTTTCTGGTTTCTTTACTCCTCTATGACACCACACTACTAGTGAATATCTTTAGGTTGTGGACCAAACAAGACATTTGAGGACGTCATTTTGGGCTTTGGGAGCGACATTTTCACCATTTTGTGACATGTTGTAGACCCAAAAAAACACAGATCACTCGATAAAGAAAGTACTCATTAGTTGCAGCCTTCGTGTGCATATATGCAAACTTCTTGACGTCTCCTACCCTCACTGCTGCCTTTAAGGGTGGCGTCAGATGAAATGCTATGGGGCCGGGATCCCAGAGAGTCCAAGCTGTCCAGGGAGTCGTCCCTTCTGTGTCCTCCTCCTCCTCCTCCTCTCAAATGATGGAGTTCCTCTCTCTCCGAGTACCAGCTATCTCCAAAACCGCTGTCTCGGACGTTGCTGCCTTTCTGACTGGATGATTCCTGGATTGCCTTTGAGAGACACACAGACAAACACAGACATGGTCATATGACAAGGTGCCAATTACAATATTTAGCTCCACTGAGTGTGTGGCACATGAGAGATCTCCCAGGTAGTGGGCGAAATGTTTTATTATCTGCTCTCTGAGTCTCAGTTACTGTAAAGATGCACTCCTATACTGTCTATCAAGGCAATGCGTGCTACAGTTTACACAGAATACCTCATTGTTTCCCATTCAATGCCATCTCTGTCAAAACAAACAGCGCCGTGATCTATGCACCCATGATGGCTGTGTTTACTGTATGAAAAGAATGTCATTCCACATAAATACATAAGCAAGCCCCAGAGCCACTTAAACCAGCATGATTACAAACAGGCGAAAACTCGTCAACCACCACAAAAGAAAATGATTTTCAGATCTGTAATCCACCGAATCCTACCAGACAATACAGCTCCAGAAAATAAACCCAGCCTGACCCTGCTCCAGTGAACTTGGATTACCATAGCTAAATGTACAAGACATGCTGTAACCAACTGCTATTACTGAAAATCCCGGTAGTCAGTTGAATTATAGAGGGACTTGCACACCACCACCTATAAATCTATGTGGAAGCAAAGTGCCAAATTCAACACTGGCATGAGCAGGGAGAAGGCTCCTTCAAGAAAAAAGGCAGCTATTTTCAATTTCAAGCTATGCAAACTGCGTTACGTGCTGTGCTGTAAACAAGATTAAAATAGCTGAGTCAAGGGATCAGGTCATTTATGACTTAACGTAGCCTTGGTTTTAGTGACCAGCGAGCCGAGGCCCCTCGACCTATCAGAGTCATTCTTCAGCACATTGTCCACATACCAGGGAGGATACAGAAATGTACTGGACAGCGGCTGTAAAAGAGGACTTCACTGATGCATTGTCTTGTTTCCGTAGGGTGGATATCGCTCCAAGCGCATAGGAAGTTTTACCTTGTAGAGTGCTGTGCCCAATAATCCCTCAAATGCCTTGAAGTTCAGGTAGGGTCCATCGTAGAATGGGTCACACTGAGCTCTTCTCCCCAACCAGTAAATGGTGATCACCACCTTGAAAGGAAAAAAAAAAAGAAGCAACTTGTCACACAGATCACATCATCACAATTAAACTGTCATGTTGAAAATGTTTGTCAATGCCAGTCAGAAGATTAAACGACACCCTTGCCCTAAGTGGTGAATGTAGAGTGCAGAGCTAAAGCAGGTGATTGTTATGACGGCCGGAGCCCTGCTCTGACAGAGGGTCATATCACCCATTTGTTTCCAGCCTCATCTAGAAATCTCTGCTGCTGTTTGTGTGCGTATTATAAGGCTGGACAGGTAAACGTCCTGCACTAAAGCAAACAATCGTCGCTACCGCAACGATGCTGCTCCGCTAATACGTACGATACGATTCAGTTTGACTTGTCAGCTCTTTGGCTTTAGGTCACCCAAATTAAAAAACAAAACAACCTATTATTGTTGTAGTGGGACCATGCTGCAGGGCTACATAGAAAAAAACAATGTAGGATGGGCAAACATGATTAAGGTCTAATGAAAGATGCAGCGATTGAACCAACATTTCGGTGACAAATATTCCCCAAAGAAAAAAAACAAAAACACTTCAACTCAGTGCCTCGACTTTTATATACGTCTGGGATCAGGGTAAATTAATACATTTTGTGTTATATGTTTTGTATCACTAACTAATCTTAGGGCTGATTTTATTTGTTGGAATTAAGTGTCTTAATTTTTACATGATTTCGTTTTGTTTTCACAAATGCATAGAGTACGTAAGCAGCGTTGGCGTCCCTGGTTTGAGTTTTGCTTGGGACATTTGTTTCCATCTCTCTCCCCTTATTGCCTGCCATCTATAAATTCTATTTATACAATCGAGGTCAAACATTGTAGTACACCTCCGTTTCCTCTGTAGGAAAAAACCTGGTCTGTTAATTTTCCCTTTTTCTCAGCATTACAATACCATAACATACTACTTCCTCCAGTGCAATATTGTCCAAATAATGCTACAGATGGTGTAATAACACTTTTTGTTCTAACACTGCTTCGATACAGAGGGCGTAGGAGTTGCTTACGTCAATTTGCAAAATTCAGCATAACATGTTTAAGGGACTATTAATGCATAAAATAAAAAAAAAAATCTGTTCTCCAGAAAACTGCATCTGAAGCTAAATCGCAGACAGACCGAGAAATCATGGTCTCAAAAAAAACATACAGTTTATGCAGTATTTTTTTCCACTCACATTTTTCAGTCTCCTGTTGGTCTCTTGGTGTCTGTGAGTGAAATAACAGAGAAGAGAGGGGTGTGTGAGAGAAAATAACAATAAAAGAACAGTGGGCATGCTTGTTGGGTCTCTGCATTCGTCGGTGAAAGAGCTGGAAAGTGAGAGCACAATCCAGACTACTGGCAGCCGTCCGCTCTCTCACACAACAACACAAAGACTGATGGGAAAAAAAACCACGCAAGTTTAAAACAAATATCACACCCAAACATATAATAAATGTTCTTTTATATCTATTTTTACACTTATCACAAAATCAAGCACCTGAAAAAAACCTTTGCTAATGATCATGGACACAAAAAGAGCTCTTGTTTCTTACTACTGATACAAATACTAACCACTTACTAACATCTGTGTACCAAACAAGGTTCTACTGTTTGCGCAACAAATGTCCAAACATGTTACTACCCAGGTTATACAGAATTTCAGTCGTATTTCAGGAGTGTGGCAGTTGACCCTGCAGTCAGTAAATCACTTTCTTTGAAAAATAGCAGCTTGCCCTTTTCATGGGAAACAAAACCAAGCTCAGAGTTTCAACCTCTAAGACTGAAATGACCCATTTCATATGTACATTGTACCTGCCACAAAGTTGACTATATTTATAGTGGCCTATAAACTGTGATAAAGGACTACAGCACATAACCGTAACAGTGACAGAGAAGGAAATACAACCTGCTTCACATAGCTTTGTACATATTGCACATTCCTGCTATCATGTGGTAACACAAGAGTCACACATGCAGTGGTTTTCCATCATGCAGTGTCACCAATGCACTAGCTGCGGCTGTGGTGACATCTGTAGATATTACTGTAGATAACTGCCTGTTAACGAAGCCCGTTCCCATGTGTTGCTTTGTTCCAGCGGGAAAACAAAGCAGGGAGGTAAAAAAAAAAAGTATTCTTTAAAATCAGCACAAATGTAGTGAGACAATAGAACTACTAACATGCCATCTCGCTCCAGGGGTTCCCACCATGCTCATTCTCTAATGGTAAAAACTGAAATGGACGTTTACCAATTTGGCGTATTACAAATTTATAGGCTCTATAAAAGAGGTGGGAAAAATTCCCTTGTGTGGTTTGGAGCAGACTTACAAAGTCTAAGATTATAGCAGTGCTGGCCTGGTCCAGAAAAAAAAGGAGCTCTGTACCAAAGTATTACCACAGTGTTTCTCGTAATACTCATTTATGGCTAGCGGTAGTAACAGGGAAGCAAATAAAAAACACTGTTTTTAGGCCTCCAGAGCCCCAGGACTTTACTGTTAGCCTGAGAGAATCAGCTGAGTGAATCATATGATTGTACACAATTATGAATATAACGTCACTGAAGTCATACACCCAAGCTCTTTACAGAGAGTACGGCAGAACAATCAGATAAATAATCACATCATACTCACAAATTTATTAAGGGAAGAAGGAAGACATTCATGTTACACAAGTACCTTATACAAGTAATGATGGCAGCCTGAACATTCTGTGCCAAACTACTTCAAACGCGCTACGTGATGCTTATTTATATACAGGGCTCTGACAGGAAAACCCATCGGCTTGACAAATTAACAGGATGCTCTCATCACTTCCTCAAACAACCATTACATCCATAAGTCTTAACCTCAACCTCAAATCGGCCACTTCTATCTGAACAAACATCAGCTCCACACGTCGACAAAACACAATAGACAACATCTGCAGAGGTCATCAAACCTTAGCTGCGTGAGCTAATGTTACATTGATTATTACAGACTATTAAAAACAAGGACATTCACAATAGCTTGATAACATGACAGAATTCCACAAATTCCCATGAATTCCACAGGACTGCAGAAGGAAGGAAAAGTACAGGCTCTGGAGTGTACTCAAAGCACAAAAGTAAAACGTAGCCATCTGAAGAACATTTCTACCAGCTGTTTCTGTGCATATTAATATAATGTGAACACATTTAAGCCCTGACCATTAACCTCACTCCAATGTGTAAATGTGTTTTCATTAAACATTATGATGCCTTTCTTGTCCCTTTTGTCTTTTAACTTTGTTTTCACCCTGTTTGTCTTGTGTGACACGCGCCAATGGACACGCGCTAGACGTCTTATTGTCCCATCCATTTAGGTTGAAATTGGTATCGATGTCGGGAAGACGTACGGTGATACAAAACAAAGATAATCGACAATTCCCCTCAGATGAATTAAAGCTAAACTAACGAGCCTGTTTTGTAAGGACTAGAAAGTACAGACATGTGTCAAAACAGGGAGTAAAAGTAAAAATAGAAAAATAAATACTCAAGTAAAATACAGAGACTGGAAAACTCTACTTCAGAACTCGTTTAAAATGTATTTAACTTAAGGAGTTAGTATTAAAAAATATGTTGCGCCATCACAAACTGGAGAGAAAACGCACACGCACACAGCTGGAGAAACATATAAAAAGTAGAACAACAAAACCAGCAGGTAAAAGCAAAACATGCACCATAACTTTAACAAGACAAATCCAGAACAAAAGCCTTAAACTGATGGGTGTGATGTGAGAAGCATACCTGTGCAATGAAGATCACTTGCTCTGCTGCATTCTACCACATGCAACATCCTTCATCTGCGTTTTCTCATTGTAATAAAATTCCTCGTATTTAAATACACACCCAGATGCTTCATGCATCAGAAGTCCTGAGAAAACTCAATGGCATGAACAAGCAGAGTTTGAAAAGAGCAATTAGCTGTGGGTGAAGGGGTGTCTGGCATCATTGTGTCATACTTATCAGAGACACTGCAGCCTCTGTGTGAGGAAGCAGGGTGAGGCTGGCATTTCTCTCTCCAGTTAGCGACACATCACAAATATAACCTTTGTGTTAGCTATTTACAACCAGGGCCATGTCCATGGCACAGAACCTTTATTGGTCGTTCACCACGATCACCCGTTTGGTTTCACACAACGTTGCAGCAACAAATGACGCCAGCGCTATTGATTGAACCATGAAACTAGTTGGAGTGTTCAGTTCAGTGAACCACACCCGAAATACTAACACGCAGGGCACTTCGTTTGCCTCCTTTGCATTGTGCCCAGTGACTTTAAAATCTTACTGTGACACATCGGGTACAATGTCGGAAAAATTGGAAACAGTATGACGGTGTCGAATAAATTCTGATAAGCTGCGCGGCCTCTCCAAATGTGTGTAGGAAACAACACATTCCTTCAGGTAGTACAAACATATGGTTTGATCTGCAGCCAGAGACGCCATTGCATAATCAGCATCTTTTAATCACACCACACAGCCGCTCCTCTTTATCCATTGTTTAGAAAGGGGTCATTCACATTCCTAAGAGGACAACGAATTTTGATGTACCTGCTGAGTATGTGCAGTTTCTCTTTTTCGGTTTGGAGAGCAGTCAACCCTTGTCAATAATTTGCTTAATCTAATGAGTCAGACTTTGGACCCCTCTCTGCGGGGGATTTGATCTGTCAGTGGAAGAGGTCACGGAGCAAAAGCTAGACTCATAGCTGGTTATCCAACATCTATACGAATCCCTCATCTCTGTATTAAGTACACTTTAACTTCCTTTACGCCTACAATGATACACGGCACGGTATAAGGAAGACAAGGCTTTAGTATGTACATGACTTTGCATTATCGTACTTTACACATGGAAATAAGATGAACAACCATCAACATTGCTCATCAACTAAAGTATAACAGTACCAGTGTTGGGAAGGTTACTTTTGAGATGTAATATACTAGTTACCTTGTGAAAAATATAACAAGTAATGTAACCGTTTTAGTTACTTTATCAACATAATTTAACTTAATACATTTGATAACTTCTCTAACAAATGTTTCACACTGGGCATTGAAGCTGAAAAGGCAGTGCAAACCTCAACACAGTACTCATCATTGATTACTGTCAAACCTTTATTAAAAGTTCCTCAATATAGCTTGAATTACAACTACGTGGTTCACAAACAACAAACTCTGGCTGCAATAATTAAAAAGTTAATTCTATATATAGAACATAGTTTTACAGGTGAATATATTCAGATGTAATTCCTTTTTAATCAGCAACATTTGAATTAGTAACTGAACTTGAATTCTTTCTCAGTAACTGTAACAGATCAGTTATACTTATTTTGCAATTTAATTATGTAACCGGTTACGCCCAAACACTGAACAGTGCAGCGTATAATGGTAAAAAGGTCTTTGGAGCCAAGCACTGTAATTTCAATCTTCTAAAGCCAAATACCTTTTTTGAACATTAGCTCTGTGACAAATGGTATGAAGATTCACAGAGGTCAAGTGTGCAGTAATCGTCTGACATTTAGTGCCATTAGGGAAAACCCAGCTTGTTCCAGCCCTTTTCCTGAACAACTCAGAGTTGTAGTGCCCGTCCAACCTGGAAGCAATGCTGCTGAATTTCCATACGGCGGTGAAGGGTCTAAAGGCTTAAGTTTAATAGAGCAGTTTTAGATGTCATGATTCATCTGCAGCACTCTAATGCCCTCATTTCCTGGGCAGCTGTTCCGAATTGACAGAGTTGGTCTAAAGTAGCCAGTGAATCACAGCCTCTGTTGACGAGTCAGACTCTGGTCAGTGTAACATCTCTGGGCGTTTGGAGCGTCGTTTCACCAGGTTATAGTTCAGCGGCACGTGGATGAAGTGAGGAAACCTTCCAGAAGTTATCACCAGCAGCACACAGTGTGCTCTTATCAGCCCGTATCTCTGTCACAACCGTTCGTCATTTGTCATGAGTATTTTGATATTGAATGCATTTGTAACTGATAACAAAGCCTCTTTATCAGAAAGGAGATTTCACAAGACAAGGCAACAGAGCAGTTTGCACTCCAGATGGTGGTAAGGCCAATACTACAACAATTGCAGAGCTCAAAGGTCAGTAGACATCCAATAACCTCTTATGGCTGTCATGGCAACACAGGCAAGTGTGAATTAAACTTGTTCTCAGAACAGTGTCAATGTCTGCCTCAAAGTTTCCAAGAAAAATACTATTCTTATGGCTCACTTCAACCTCCAAAAACACCATGTGTGAAATTTAGCAACTGTCAATCAATCGCTCTCGTAGTGCTTTTAACACTACTTTGCCGATGAAAAACAACACGAAAGTACAGACAAGAAGGAAACGTTAGAACTAAGTTAGGAGATTTATATCAACCAAAAAAAGTGACAAAACCAATTAAGACCACCGCAGTTAAGAGAAGAAAAAAAAAACACAAAACGGTGAGGAAAAATGAGACAAGTGATTTGGAATATGAGCTTTGCTGAGAAAAGAAAATAACAGCAGCAAAAAGGCACATACAAACACCAATAGAAAAACAACCACATAGCTGCTGAAACAGGGAACAGGGAAGCTGAGCAAAGCACCTGTCAGACTGGGTTTAAGGGAGTGGAGGTTGGACACACACCAGGGCCATAGACAGCTGATAGACAACTTTCTCTCTCCCTCTCTTGTGCTCTCCGTGGCTCATTTGCCTAGGCTCTGATAAGCAACAGGGAAATAAAGCCATTGGTTGCTTGTCTACAGACTTGTTTGGGATTATCTCCTCATGTTACTCTCTGTGTGCCATCTCCCTCTGTACAAGTTATAAATACTGCAGCTCGGGAACCACATAATTGTGTAGACAAATCCCCTTACAATTCTGCAAAAACAAAAGAAAAAAAACAAAACCAAAACCCAGCTGCATTTAAAAATGAGAGTGACCGGTATTTCCTCTGCGTAACACACAGAATACAGACCAGTGTACAAACGAATACATTAACGAGGGATAATGAGAAAGTGTTGTGATGAGAAAGATTAGGCTGAACATAAAGACAAGAGCTTCTATGTCTTGGGTTCTTGACAAAACCAATATACTCGAACACACACAGGTGTACTCTTAATACAGGAGAACGCAGCAGCTAGAGACACCTCACTATTAAAAGCTCCACTACCATGACTCCCGATACCATTCCAATCAATCCTGCTTGTCAAAGTGACCCCCCAGTCCTAAAAATAGGGCTGTGACCCCTCCTCTGACCAAACCCCTACATGCAGACAGGCACGGTGGAGTTGAGTTACTCTCTAAGCTAATTTGTTCTAACAGCTTGCACATTTTCGTGATATCAGGCAAAATCTTTTAATCTGAAAAAATACAAATATTTAACATGTAACGTGTGATAACATTCAATTGAAAATATGGCAGGTTTCGTTTACACTTTTGCCCCATTTATTTATGTGAGATCATTTTTCAACATTTTGGATCACATTTTGAAACAAAACCAATTTACTGCCAATATCAGCGGAACCATTGCGCCAGAGGGGCCATGACCGATAACGACATGAGATCTATAAAAAAAACAATCATCTTTATGTTTATGACACTGAATCAGCCATGACGTGAATCCTGTATCATAGGGCAGCGGGCAGAAGAGGATGCGTCCTGATAATAAGCAGGCAGATTTGTTTAAACAGAGTTCATATTCCAGCATTATGTACATCTGTCTCTGTATGGATCTTTGCAATGACGGTGGTTCAATATCATTATCAGTGTTACTGAAGAGTGACTGAGAGAGTCTTCTCGATCAGCGCAAAATGTGACAAAATCCTAAAGGAAGATTGCAACTGACTTTAATTAACACAGAATTGACCGAAGGCACAGAATAAAAAAAAAAAATCTGACAGCTTCATGACATCGCCTTGCATACACGTTGCTACTGAACACCTATCGAGTTCAACAATCTGCAGGTATTTTTGCTGAAGCGCTTTTCCCCGTGCTTACGCAGCATGCTGGTGTACGGCCACACACTTCGTCTCAGCGGACGGACTGCGCTCTGCGGTCGGCCTTAACTCACTCCTGAAGGCACACCTGTGTAAAAACTGAACAGGTTGTTCAACATACCGCATCTCTGCCCTGCACACAATGGAAACAAGCGACTGACGAAAAGTGAGAAATTAAAAAAAACACACAAGCTGAATTCTACTTTCTGTCAGAAAGACAGAAAAACATTGTGTATCCTACATCTAGAGAGAGCACGCAGCGTATTCACATGATCTGTGTGGTTGCATGAATTGTTGCTCTCATCATAAACTGACAGTGCTGCACCTAAACAGGTGCTTACCAACACAAGAATACACAGACACTGAAAATAGCACTGACCTTTCTTTATAGCTCTGCCGTCAGCTCAAATCATGTCTCACATGAGGAGACATGTGCTGTGAACTACGTGAAAGTAAGATTTAAACTGATTCTTACTATGTATTAAATACAAGCATAAATAGAAGCTATGGAAGAGCCAGAATCTTGAGTTGGTCTTAGTTTGCGTAAGGACATGAGGATGATGAATGGCAAGGATGGGTATGAAAATATTAGCGCTAATATTACAGCATACCATGTTTGCTAAATCATAACTTACTTGACTGTAACTCTTGTGGATAAGTCTTGAAGATCTCCCGGGTGAAATAGCTGTGCTTCCTTGAGTCCAAGCTTGCCGCAGGCCCTGAGGAAGACGTTTAGGTTGTCCTGGACAAAGAACAAAGCAGGGATGAGGTTTGTCCACCTTCAGAGGCAAAGAATAATCACACAAGAATTCTCTGGCAGGGACACAGCCTACAACTCATTGCTTCCAAAGTTCATATCACCAGAGAACAGAGACGGATGGGGAGGAGCATGTGTGTAGCAAATAAGAAGTGACCCAGTGCAAAACACACACAAACACACATGCAGGCGGGGGGTGGGGAGGGGCAGTGTGACGGGAGCTGACAGACAGCAGCAAAGCTACCTGTGGGTTGGGTTAGGGTGGGGACAAAGGCAAAACCAGGAAGGATGACATCAGAGCCTCGTAGAAGTCCCACCCAACCAGCAATGCGAGGCAACGGTGACACAAGAGCACATTGCCTGCTGCGGTCTCCTTCTTCTCACACCCAGAAACTGTCCCCTCCCCTCCCTGCCAAGCCCTTTACTCGAGAATACCTGTGGAATCTGTGGGGTGGCGGAGTATTTTGGAGACATTTGGTTGCTATGAAACATAAGGTTGTGTGACAGAAACTGAAAAATATTTCCCTGAAGCAACTTAAGAGGGAGTGGAAGGACAGTTTCTCCTCCTGTACGCCGCCAATCAATTTATATTGCGTAAAGTTTATACTGTACGTGTGCACATGATTTGAGCAGACGGGTAAGAGTAATTCAAGACAGTGAAAACTATATTTGGTCTATAAATATAGACATGCATTTCAAATCAATCTTACCCACAAAAGCGCCATTCCCTTCCGGGGTTATGACTTTTCCAGTTGTAATCCCACAAGTCTTGTTTGTAAGCCTGAACTTCCCATTGGGACAGCACTGCTTAAGAGGCTTTCATGTAATGACACATGGTTTCAACATGGGCCGGAATAATTAAGGGGTAGCTAGTTCTATATTTATGTGGCAAACATGCTTATTAGCAAATGGTAGCAGAGAGCTGACCTCTCTGTGTAGGCATCCCTTGCTAACGGCTTTGTGTGTCCCTAAACGGCACTTTGCCGAGCCCTAGAGGTCACCGTGGGCCCCTGCAGGCCAGGAATCACCCCCCGCACACACACACACACACACACCTTTGTATATCAACACGACACTAGACATAAAGATTTTCTTCTCTTTGGCTTTGTCATAATGGTGTAATTTTCATGGCTAATGAATGGTTAACTGTTTCAACCTTCTTGACTGTCATTGTCCATGTTACTTCATTCATATGGCACTACATTTACGACTGTTATTCAGTAAGTACAGCATGTACAGAAAAAAAACCCCATCAAAAACATAACTTGCTTACTTGACATCATCAACTGACAAGACAGCAGTAAGATATTATCTGTCAAGCACAAGCAGTCTGCCTGTATGATGTGATTTATACCGACTGAAAAAGGCACCTGAGTTTTCAACCACTAGTTTTTTTTATGGATGGATCCCTGTTTTTCTCGATGGTTGAAGTGAAAAAAAAGTACAATCTACTAACAGCCACAATTTGATTAGGGCATATGAAAGATACACGAATATGAAATAATATACCAGAATAATTAAATGCTGTTTCTGTTGCTTGGGGTCTCTCAATCAAAACTATAACATGAGACATAGTTTGATGATGTTGTGAAATGCATGGCATTATGGGAGTTATTGCTTTCACCACAGTGTTTTGATAGTGGAAAAAATAAGTAAGTTATGTGTTTTGTGTGTATGTGTTACGTGTTAGTGCTTGCGTGTGTTTTGCTGGGTAACTTGTCAGTGCGAAGCGACATTACGTCCCAGACTCGCATGCTTGACCCTAATGTGGATTAGGCAGCAAAGTGCATTCATTCAACCTTGTTTTGGCAATTCATGATGTAATACTGGGTCCCAGAGAAACACCAAACATATCTTTGGGTCCCAGGGAACCCCTGTCATACATACACAGTAGTTTGTTGGCTTATATAAACCACCGGTTGCAGGTTGTAGTAAACTAGATCAATATTGCAGTATATCAAAAACATACCTTTCTGAGGGATTACTGTGTTGCAAAATGGCATGCAAATGATCAAAAATATGCAGTATAGCCGAAATACTGCTGTTACCGTCAAGTGCAATTCTGTGACATCGTATAGTTTAATCTCTGACGTTTTATCTGGTGTTTACTGTGATTACTCTAAAGGGGATACAATGACATTTACAATGATATTTTAGATATTTTATTGCAGAAATACCTTTACACATACCTTTAACATCACTTTGGTATGGATGTCATTTAGCCTCAAAGAACCTTACAAAATATTAACCCCCCCCCCTGTCAGTCTCACAACATGCAGAGATAATGATGTTGAAGGAATGTTACACTGGCTTGTGCCTGCACATAATCCTGCTAAATATGCTGTACCCATCCAGCAGCTTCTAATCCTGTCATGCGGACTTGAGGACCCCAGTTTAAGCATTTCACACCGAGTAACGGAAAGATTTGACTCACAAGGTGTCTGACGTGGTATAACAGAGCCTTCGTCCCAAATGGTCACTATGTGGCCACTCTATTTCTTTCACTGTATTCTAGTGAGTATACTCTACAATTACCCTCAAGTGAACCTGGGCAGCGTCTCAAACACCAAACTAAGGCATGGTTAAAATATCAGGCTACACATTTCAAAATCCTGTGACAATAAACCGAGAGGAGATGGAATATTTGAAATGGTGCCTGTCCTGAAAGAGGCCCAATAAAACATCCTCCTGTCCAAAAACGTTACATCCATAACATGTACCCATGCAACAACAAAACATAGATTTCTATGAGTAAAGACACCCTCAGGGCCACTGAAAATGTTTATCTCCTCCCACTGCTGCCTCAACTCACCAAGGAGTTGGTGTATGTGGGAACATCCAGCACCATCTCAATTACAGTGTATTTACGGTGGGCAGAGGCCTATGGAGTCATCTTTAACTTTAACCCTCTGGCCTCAGCTCACTGGGCCTCACAGAACCGGGTCTAAACCGGGGTGCTACGATGACCCAAACCCACAGCTCACCCAGAGTGATCATCAACAGGCAGAGAAGCATGCTGACATGGGAAACATTCCCGTAGACACAAGTGAAACCAAAGAGCAGGCCCGGGTCTGGAGCCAATGTTGCTAAATATTCCACAAAACCAGAGATTTCCGTTTTTTTTCTCTTTCCCTCCCTGGGCTTTTTATTCAGCCAGAGCCGAAGCCTGGTATCGATTCTGAGGGCTGAAAATTTAGCAAAACAATTTTCTCCATAATGGCAGAACATTTTCATTTCTGAGTGCTAATGAGGCGAGTTTGCAAAGACTTATTCACACAGGAATAATAAGTCAGATCTGCATCACAAACAAAACTAGCTAGTTCTCTGTGTACTTGCTATTTTTTCCACATGCCTTGAAACCAAACTAGAAGAACAGCATTTTTCCAATATCTTCTGCTTTTCTTACTATTTTCTAATTTCAAATCCCACCGCTTGTAGAACAGACAAGAAACTATTTATAGAGAAAAGAGATAAAGGACCAAACAATCTTAATGACCCTACTTGATTACTTTGGGAGAAAGATTATCCTCACAGTGGAGAGAGTGTGAGTAATGTTTGTTTGGAGTGCTCTCCACTTTTCTCCATGTGGTTGGCAGTAACTGATAGCCGCAAGCCAACCAGGAGCTTTCACATTTGCTGGAGAATTTATGGAGGTTTCAGGTTTTGTGGAAATAACACACAAGTGCTACTGATCGAAGAGATATTTTACCTCATTACCTCAGCAGGTGCCCAGCCAGTTATATTAGTAACAGTCCAAAACAAACAACCGGGCAATGTGATTTATATCATAACAAAGATATAATGGTACAGTGCGTAGTGCTACAAATACTATGTTTACTGTTTACATCAAGCCGAATTCCAGTCTGTTTCTTCTACCGCCAATTTATCATTGTCTTGCCAAACATCTTGAGTGTTACTGAGCCCACCGTCAAACGCTCAGACTCCCTGGGTTAGGGTTGGGGTTCTCTATAATTCCTCAAGGCAGCTGGACTCAATTACTCCCACAAGAGAGAGCTTTGTGAGGGATGGGTTTAAGGTAGGGTTTTCAACCCTCTACTTCCAGTGGACTTGTATGCAGACACTCCCAAAACATTTATTTCAGCTGAGCCACTGTGGACCAAAAGGCCTTGCTTAAATTTAAAAAAAACCTACCAGGTCTAAAAGGATATATTCTCAAGGATTGTCTGTCCATAAGATTTAAAAAAAAACAAAACTTCCCCCTTTTGACTTCCCATCACTAAATGAAGATCATGAAATGAACATCATAACAGAACAAAGCCATTTTCTCTTACATAATTTTGATATAACACAGCCTCAAGCATGACAGACATCATATTTAGGGTGCACTCAAATGCGGCAAGTGGCCTTTCAAGCAGCTCCATGCTCAGAAAACCTATTAGTGTGGATGGATATAAGCAGTGACAAGTCGCTGAGGCAAACGCCTCTCTCTCATTGGCAGCCATGCCTCAGACCTGTCACCAGTCAGTTCAGCTATAACACAACGCACAGCTCCCTCTCATGTCTCAACACACACTCTTCAACAGAATTTAACCAGACATGACAAAGACAGAAAAAAAAGCTTATATAAAAAACATAGGATGAACTGCTGAGATTATGTTTCTCGTCCTTATAATGTACATAAAGGTAGAATAAAAGTCCGACATCTTATGTTTTCACTGAATAGAAAGAGGAGAATACTTACCAGTCCTGCAATAGGTGTGGGCAGCCTGTTAACCCTCTTGATGATACCAGGTTTGATCTTGTTGATCAGACTGTAAGAAAGAAGAATGTACGTGAAAGCTCCTGGTCATTGGCTAGACTGGTCGAACTAACAAGGAACCAACAAAAAAGAGCTGCAAAGTCTCTGTGTTGTGTGTTTATGACTTTGTTTAATGGTGGCCACCTGGCTTCAGTTTAGTAAATGGCCAGTTCTGCGCCACGATGTAAACAGACAAGGTCCTCTGCTTCTAACACGTATGCTTAGAAAGAAACCCAAACAAACCGTGAATCAGCCAATATCAGCTCAGAAAACAGCAATGAGTTTTGACTGGAGACAATGAAAGGGATTCTTACACGTGAAATGCAATCTGTAGCAGAAGTTGTTAACATGGTGACAACACTGTTTGATGATGTGGAAGAGAGTCAAACAACACGGTAAGAGACAATCAACTAAATGTTTTTTTCAGCGTTTTCTGCTCTATCAGCAGACAAGCTGGGTGTGATGGGGCGGGTGGGGGTTATTTAAGGGGTTGACAATAGATGTGGAGAAAAACTACAAACAGTATTTAGGTTCAAGTTAGTCATTCAGCACTGAAACAATAGAAAGCTGTTCTGACTTTATCAAATAACACACGCTGTAAGCTAAGTGGGATATAATCATGTATGCAACCCTCAATAAACATTCCTTTAGTCAGTGATAACAACAAAACAATGGGAATGGAAGCTGGGTGTCTAGGTGAAAGCGATTTAATCTTGGTCTTCCTCTTCCTCACGCTGACAAAACATGGGACAGTTCTCTGAATGAAAATGACTGTGTTGTTCCCTGAGAGTGAGTGAATGGTGGAGTCAGGCTCAAATCAGCAGATTATGGGGCTCCTTCTTTGAACCACTGCCAAAAGAGGTTTGGAAGATTCTGCATGGGCTGCTGGTAATTACAGTTTCCTGCTGATTCGTGCAAATCACCTCACTGTGTCCATCCTCCAGTGCTGCCCACATAAACATGTATAAATGGACATGATGCTAACCTCATTACACACATGTCCCTGATCTCAGAGAAACCACAATTCCACAACTCTTAGAAGAGCTATTGGTGCATAAATGCAAAAGCTAATTCGGCACAGATAAATGTGTTCCTCTAACTCATCAAACTCTTGATGCACCCAGGCTAATGAGAAAGCAGGGTGCCCTGGCTCTGCGATGTGGTTTTTGCTGGAGGATTTCCATTCACTAGACAGCTTCTCACAGCTCTCATTAACATAAAGATGGCACTGTGCCCCATCCACAAATCTGTAACATCTGTCAGAAAGGCAATGCAACTCGTCTTGAAATAGATCACACTTCATTCTCTCAGACAAGACCACAGAGGGCAGATCTGTCACTGCAAACATTAAAAATAGCTACATAAAACAATCTCCTTTGCAGTGTCTTGAAACACTGGCTCACTTCATGTGGCTGACAAACAAACAAACTGTGACCCTGCAGGAGGTCTGCCTGGGAAATATCAGTAACACTTACGTTGGAGTGCAGACCTGGAGGAGAGGAGAGGGCTTCCATATGAATGAGTGGCTTAAGAGAGGTGCCTGGGAAAAGCAGAGTACTTACTCACACAACAGCACGCCATTCTCCAGCGCTGATCGGAAGTCGCTGCTCCCAAATTTTTTCTTGGTTGCTGCCTGGAAAAAGGAATAAAAAACACTGAGCAAAATTGCAAGAGGGGTTGGGTGAGGAGAGAGGGCGGGTGTATGTGCATGTGGGGTGGGGAGGTTAGAAAAGAAAGGTAGGATGTTGAGAACAGTGGGAGAGGAAGTCAGAGGTATTTCCTCCTGAGGTCCTACAGTGTCTCTGGGACAGAGTTGAGCACAGTTCTTCAGGTATTCCTTGAGAGCTCCAGAGATGCGTGGTTCTTCTCTCTTTAATGCTAAAAGCTTCTGGTAAACGGCAGAGCTGTGCTAAAACTGTGCAGGAGCCAGGCAGCTCAAGCCACAAGGCGATGAGAGCATCTGGAGCACTGGAGGAACACAGTGCTGTGTTATAGCCTCATGCCATTCCCATGATCTCAAACCACCACTCCAGAAACACCAAGACCCATTACGCAGGCAAACATACACTGCATGCATGACGTACATGTACATGCACATATACTGTACATACAGCATAAGCACACAACCAAAGTAAATCATTGAATTAAATGTAGATTCATTTTCATTCACAGTCCTTTTTTCCCCATTGATGTTTATAATATATACATATTACAACTGTTCCAACTACTTCCATTTTTGCCTACTTAAAGTTTTTTTAAGGTTTTTTTCCTTACTCGAACAGGGAGCTCGAAGGACAGAGGGTGTCACATATTGTACAGATTGTAAAAAAATATTGGGCTAAATAAGTAAAAACTGATTTGACTACGATGGCAACCACATTGCAATCATATTTTAAGTAATTACACATATCGTGTTTGATTTTAAGGTATGCACTGGGCTTCGTTCATTTCCATTCCACGGCAGATAAACACAAACTGTAGATATACAGGTAGGACAGCTGGCATTAGCTAAAGTACACCCAGTACATGTGCACACACTCACACACACAAAGCAAAACAAGTTGAACGGGTAACGCCAACCAAATTGGTCAGACGTGCCTTGTTCCAAGCCTTTTGTCCCTTTGCCTTTCAAAGGAAAAGGACAAAAGCAGGGACAATTTCTAGAATAGCTGAGTAAAGGCTATCATTAGATGGATTAGAAAAGCTGACTGGAAGACACTCGAACGAGGATGAGTTACTCCGAAGACACACTTAGTGTGTTGAGCTCAAAATACCCGACATTCCAGGAGAATTAGACCATGTTGTAATAGATGAATACGACGAGAGTTTTGACACAGCTGTGGTCTATGTGCATAATACGCAATCAAGCTATTGTTAAGGAATACTTGTTGTTGTTTGCAAAACATACCAAACGCTTGGCCTACTCCTCCTTTTTGGTGACAAAAAATACAATCATAACCAGACAGTGAAAACACAAAACAGGAATAAAGACAGACACGCGACGCTGCAGACACACACAAACATTTACACACAGGGCACAGCAGACAAACTTTACAGTACAGCGTATAATCAGTCAGGCGCTGCAGTTGGCATATGAAATCCTGACCCCTACTGTTCTATGTAAGTGGGGGCAGCAACATGCATGTAAACACACCATAAAGTTGAAGAGACAAAACAGCACAATGCATTTAATTCCCTTTTGTAGATATGCTTACTTATGGTGTTTTTCAAAGCTACATTTTTTTCCTTTTCAAAGCCGTATCACCCAAACAGAACGAATGTGCTAATTAAGATATTATCTTGTAACCAAAGCGTGGAGGGTGGGACCAGCACTAAGCTGGCTGTAAGAGAATACTTTTCTCCTCTCTATCGTCATGATCAGAGGTATTAACTCCCTTTAGATCCAACCCACTGTGCCCTCTCTCTCCTGTTGAACCCGTCATGTGGAATAATAACTCTAATCTGCAACAACACACTGCTACTCTGATTTAACGGGGCGATTTAAGGCAGGAGCAGAGATTTCAAAAACAGCTTGCCTTCCTGCAAACCCACCCTCGCTCCCCTCAAGAATGTGCTGTGGAACTTGTTAAGGAAGTGAGTTTCATAATAACTTTACCCCCTGTGCCCATCGAAAGGTAAAAATGGGTCCTCAAGAGTTCATTAAAGTGTTCTGATATGTGAATAAAATGCATTCCATGTTATTGTTTCTATTGCAGTGAACCAAGAATGGCATTTTGCTAAAATGTGAATCATAAAAAAAAATCATGGTCTCTCTGGGTCTGTGACCACAGCTATTGTTTATTCATGCAGGGTACTGAGGCAAATCAGTATTCAAGGTTTGTGCGGATGCAGCCCCCCCCCCCCCCACTAATTGTTCCCAAAATTCTTTGTTCCTTCTTCACAGGGGTATGGGTCATCAGAGTACAACCGGGACATTATCCAAATATTTTGGGGGATCCGGCTCAAAAAAAAATATACTACTGCAGAGACCACTAGTATCAACACTATCAACATATCAGAATAATAGAAGCACATCAACATGAAGTGAATGGCTTCTTGTGTGCAGATGTACTCACGCGAGTACATCTGAATGTATGCGTCCTCCATTCTAATTGCTCTCTGTGAAAACAGTGAAAACACAGAATGCCGCTTCACTGAGGTGACTAATGATCAGTGCAGCCACACAGCTCCTTGTACACGCAACAACCCAGTGGCACAGGTCACGGAAGGCAGGTCATATGAATGTTGGCCGCAGGACTGACGCAGATTATGAATGGAGAGCGGGCAGGAAAAATACCAAAATAAATGTTATGAATGTAAGACAATAATAATAAGTCATGAGTTTGACCACATTTTTCATGACTTGCTCCATCAAGTGATAACACAAAACAACAAAGTCATATTTTCTCATTTACCACTTTTGGTTTCTTAGCACGAAGATAGTTTTGGTTTCATCTGAGATTTTGTGATACAGGCCACTGAGATTTCTCACCGCCCCAATACAACAGACATGAGTTTGTTTGATACAGCATAAATACATCAAAATGTTACATGACAGAAACAACTAACAAAACATCACCGTATCCACAGCATTTGCGTTACCTTTGGTTGCCTGCTTTGTTCCAGAGTATGCAAGGAAGACGATGCGGTCCTTATCAACAAACCACGCACAAACGCAAGGGAAGAACATCGCAACTGAAATCTTACTAATCTACATTAAAGCCCATGTTGTTACATGATCTTCGACTAGATGCACAACTGTAACGACGCTCTGCCTCAAACCTGTTTGGAGAGGTATTCTAAGTATTCTGGGTGGTGAGTGGAGACTCTGGGAAAGCTTGTTCATTGCAAGCTAAACATGATGTGACAAAACAAAAGTGGCGTGCGGGGTTTTTAGGGGTCAATAGGGGTTCATTAAAAGAGGTCTTGAAATCTTAAAACACAAAAAAGGGCAGAGCATACGAGCAGCTGCTGGAAGCATAGAAACATTTCAGTGATAAGGGTTTAAAGTGAAAAATGTACAAATTTGAATTTGAGTCTCAATTAGTAGTCCAACGTCAGAGTTGCTTTGGCACGCCGCAACGTTTACATCTACACGTATCTGAAATTTCCCAAAGTAGCACATTTTTTAAAAATTGAATTATTTGATTTGATATTAGATTAAAAAAAAAAAAAAAAAAAAAGCAATAAAGATAGTCCGCTAAAATCCAGAATATTGGATCTGATAATCAGCCACGGTCTACCTCTGTACCTCTACCTGTGACGCGTCAGTATATCAGTGAGAACCAGAAACAGCGATGAAACATACATTCAAATCTAACCCATTTGCGTTCACAGACTACAAGGTGCACATTCTTCTGACCTGTGAGTTGCACAAACGCTGCCACTTGTTTCTGATTGTTGTAACAGTTACACTTAAAGCCTTTCTATTCATTCCACAAGGACCTCTATTATTCTGTTGGGCCCTGTGGTTGTACGACGCAGCGTCCTGTGCTGACAGCCTGCCAGCTCCGAGGGGGCAATGCTCACAGCCATGGCAGCTAATGCAGGAATGTGTCCATGTGACAGGCTCCAGGCCATTTAGTCTAGTTTTTAACAACACCACCAACCTTGCCATGCACACATGCCTCGGTTTAAAGTGCTATAAAGCCAAGCAGCTTGTTAATCATTCAGTGGCAGAAACCAAGAGCCACAGAACTTTCTCTTTGAAGCAAAAGTGTTAGCCCCATGCCAGAACTCGGTCTTTGACTGCCATCGTACCTCTACTGTTCATATAATAAGTCCCTTGTCTTAAAACCTTAACCTATACAACTTGTTGAGCTTCCTACACACCCTCCCTAATCTTCCTGCCTCTGTCTGAGGTCATGCCCGCACCACAAGTCCCACAAGCTAAAGCACTACAATGGACCAGTGTGCAAGTGTGTGAGACACTGATGTCACATCGAAAGCATTCAGATTCACCCCTCATGAAATTAGAACAATATTTGTTTAGTCACAACTGCGCACCCGCTCCAAAGTGCCCCCGCTGCGACGAGAATGTGCGAGATGAGGAAACATAATTTTAACCGCTTGTAAAAAAAAAAAAAAGAAAAAAAAAAAAAGAAGAGGAGACGAGGAAAGAATGAGAGTCTGGCTTTAGGCTGGATGGAAACTTCAGATAATTTGACAATTAAAAAAAATGAAAAGCTGTTATTAAAAGTGGGGGAAAGCCATGTTAGTAGCTATTGTGCATTCTGATTATGATATTAACATTCAAACTGAAGCAGAGATGAAATCACTAGTGAAATCTCTGGTTTGCAAAGGGTCCTGTATCAAACATCTTTGTGTCATAACATACACATCCCAATTCATTGTATTATTTTTGGCTATGTAAAAGAGTAACACACGGGTGGAGAGTGTTGAACGTTAATGTATAATAAACTAGGTGACACCCCAACTTAGTCCCTTTAAGAATCTGGGCTGATCCGTGCTTACCACGCATATGTGGTAAAAGCAATCCTTTTAAATAACCTTTTTCTTCAATGCAGCACAATTTTCTTAATGCCTGTTTTCGACTGAAGCTTCAAAGCCTCAGAAACATAAAAAAAAAAAAAAAAAAAAAAATGATGAGCAGGTCTAGACAAGATCTGACACGGGAGGCAGAAAGAAAACACTGATGATGGATGCGTCAAAGCTATGTACCTGTATTCTGAGAAGACACAGAGAAGACAGACGGTCTAATTCTTCCAGAAGTTTGAGGGCAACCGATTTCCAGAGTCTGAAAGAATACACCGATTCTATCTTACCAGTTACCCGAGAGCTGAGGTCAAGGGTGACACATGCCCGTCGGGGTTATTCTCTGGAGGGCGTGCAGCTGATGCAGAAGATCAACTTTCAGCCATAAATTTGAGCTGATGTTAACTTGTGGCCCAACTCCAGTGGTGGAGTTTTCTTTTTTATTTAAAAAAAAGTGCTAACATCACACTGAAAACACTCCACAAGATAGAAAGGTTGAGCTCATTTGTTTGTAGTGTCGCTGTCCTGTGGGAACCATGTGTTTCTGAAAAGTTGACTTTTCATGGTAACTGTGTTCGTCTGGTTTTTTAAACCCAGCTCTCTACTCTTCTGTCCGACACTTCCAGCTCTGCACCTACTTGG